>DWJZ01000872.1:0-27316 GCA_018249125.1 Asbolis capucinus | reverse complement strand
GTACTTTGTTTTAAACTTTTATAATTTATTGATTTTCGTTTTAATACACTTTATGCATTTGTCACCAAGCAAATACCATGATTTATAAGTAAAAGTTTTAAAAATGTAATGGTACAAAAGAGTTTACAAATGATAAAACAACAAAAAGTTTAATGTTTAACGGTTTGTTATTAAACATTCCAGACAGAATTTGCACTGAGTATAGTATTATCACTCTCGTAAAACATCACTTGCCCGGACTTCCAGACCTCAATAAAATACAAGTCAATAAACTCACCGATCTTATACTTATGCGTGTGCGCCGTAGTCGGCTCATCGTCGTCGTAGCCGTCATCAGACTCCGCTGCGGCGCCATCCCCGCGACACACGAAGATGTTGCCCGGCTTCACGTCCATGTGCACCAATTGCAGAGAGTGGATGTACCTGATGGATAATAAGATAAATGCTTGTGTAAATGTGAGACAATGTACGGAAAAATAAAAAAAGAAGTAACAGAATTTTAATCCTTACTTTCCCTATTAATATTGTAAATGCGAAAATAACTGTGTCCTTTTCCTTTTCACGCTTTGACTATGAAACCAATTATGATGAAAATTACTAAGGAAGTAATATTCTACCTTATAATATTGGCCTTGAGAAAAATAAGGGCGTTATAAAAACACTAGGATTGAAAAGACACGTAAGCACGCAGGCACTCACATTGCACGCACACGCATTGCACGCACACGCATTGCACACACACGCATGCGCACACATGTAATGCAACTAAAACTTACGCCAATCCATCGGCGATGTGCGCGAGCAACAGCAGCAACTCAGACTCAGGCAACGGACCGTTCTCCATCATCTGCTGAAGGGAGCCGCCGTCGCAGTACTCGTTCTGGATTATCATGTGATCGTCTTCCGCCCACGCCGAGTAGTATCTAAGGAGATATCAATTATTTTAAAATTGTAAATGTATAAAATAATAAATAAACAAATGATAATTCTTCTTTTAGTATGACATGTTGAAGGCCCTGAAAACATTGGCGAATCTAATTTACGGTTCTCAATTTTATGAGGGATTGTGTTCTGAAGTACAGGCCAAAAATATTATAAATTGAACTTTATTAAAATTGCAAAAAAAAAAGGCGCATTCAATATATATTATTTACTTTATTTCTGCTTGGCGGTAGTGCTTCATGTAGTGATTAAAACCCATATTATTATGGTACTTTATATTACTACTTGTAATTGTTATATTGGTGTAAACCTCGTCTGACAAGCTAACATCCGACGTACTAGACAATCGTTTCTTCTCAGCAGACAACATGCGTTTAGTGTTTGGTACTACATTTACTTCTTATTGTCATATAATATGTATGATCTTCAATCAGGTAATTTAAAAAAATATTACAATTCAGACAAATAAATCCTCACCTAACAACATGGGGATGTTTCCCCAGCGCAGCGTGTGCGTACACCTCAGTGAGCGCCGCTCGCTCCGCCGCTGATCCCTTGACGGGCCGCAGCGATCTCTTCAACGCGTACACGCACCCGTCGAGCTTGTTCACGCAGCGCGCCACCCGCCCGAACTGACCGCGACCGATCACGCCCAACTCGACGAATTCTACGTTGTACCGGGATATATTTGACTCCTGGATTGAAGAGATACACGATTTTAGTAATCACTTAGGTATGTCTGTGATGTATATTATTAAAAATTAAACTACAATCTATCTCTGTGCCAAATTTCACCCAGACCCGTTCAGTAGCTTTTGCATGAAGTAGTAGGAAACATCCATCCAATATATCCATGCAACATTAGTACGATAGAATTCATAAACTAACCCTTAACCGTTTAGCAGGTTGTTCTGGGGTGGCTTCACCCCACATGGTGGGTGTCTTGGACAGCGCCCGTTTCTTCTTGTTCAAGGCTTGACCTGTAGGAAAAAATAAATACATTTATATTAGAAAATTATTTTTCTTCTTATGTAAAAGTAAAAGAAACTGTTATTGCCTTTTGTATTTAAACCGAATTAAGTTTACATCTTAATTTATATTAACTAATAATAATTAAGCTGTTACTTATGTAACAGCTGTGTTCAGTTACCTATAAGAAAACTAATCAATTAAGATCAATGGCACTAATCAAACAAGACAGTTTATTTCAGTTACATTTAAATACTATCAATCAATACTTGATACAGCATGGAGTATGTTCTACGCCTCATCAGTTATGAAGAGAAACCTGTAGCCACTAATATTATGGACAGTAGTATAATTGTTAGTATATTCCTATCTTTTTATATCTTTCTAACAGGCAATTTATGAGTTAAAGTCAAGTTAAAATTAAATATTAATAACAATACATATTGCAATGTAGTCCTTGACAAAAAGGCACTTCTTATTTAATTATTTATTGTGTATTTAACTTTCTATTATAGTAAGAGAACTCAATCATCATAATACTCACCATCAGGTGTAAACGGGTTGATGTTAGCAACAGGCCTACGAGCTGGCCTCGACTCGTCCAGGGGCTCGTCTGGAGGCAGACTGCCCAGTGCACTGTCTTCGTCCCCTGACGGTGGATGCAGGTGATGAGAGGAACCAGATGGCATGCCTATGGAATTTAATGACGTTGAAATATTTGTCTCTGCACTTTTGTTCTCGGGGTACTCCATTTGATAATATGCTAATAAAAATTCATTATTAAAACATGGTGGAAATTTGTTTCTTCTATTCATAATAGAGCAGAATTTGAGATTATTTCAAATGATAGAATAATAGTTATTGTATGTCTTATATTTATTACCAGTCGGCGCGTTCAACTTGGGCGGAAATAACCTCGACCTGGGCGGATTGTGGGATGGGGTAGAACATTTCTCCAGCAGCGACTTGGGCGTGTGGGGGCTGTCAAAAAGCCTGCAAAGAAACAAAGTGTTAATTTTGCCTATAGAGGTAAATTCATGTAAAGGATCACTGTAGCAAGTGATAATTAATTTTTAATTAAAATCTAAAATGCGTTATTCGAACACAGGATCCGTTTAGTTTCTCGAATAAAAATAAAAGTTTTCAAAACTAATTCGACTTAAATTTAATAATACTAAAATTTTGCGTTATGTATGCAATAGCTGACAGCTATTCCACATTAAAACGTCATAAATAAACAAAAATCTAAAGTTCTACTGCAAAACACTGCCACATAAGGTGATGGTAACATACGATATCGGAACTAACCGATTTCGCAATAAAAGAAATCCCCAACCGAAATTTTATTACAATGCACCCTTCAAAACTTTTTCAATGAGAATACAATGGATGAAACGAACGCACACATGCAAAGATACACTTGCACAACACAAAAAACTCACACAAGCACAAGTTCTATTCATCCAGGAACACCTGAAGCATCTTAAGATTCGAAGGAAGGAACAAACAAATACAAAATGTTCTTTGCTGCACGCAGTTAGGGTTTAAAATAATTTCAAATTACTTTTACCAAAAAGATACATCTTGAATTCTATGTCGTAAATTTTTACGAAACATTCCTACATTGGGCATCAACACGATTTGAATAAAGAAATCGTGAAGTTGATTGGAAACTTTAATGGTATAGGAATAAAACCTATAATACATCGTATTTAAAGCCATAAACGTGTAAATTTCTCTATACATATTTCGAATGTAATGTTAACCGTATTGCACTAAACTTAAGGTAGATTTTGCATCTCAAGATATGGTAAGGTGCTAACATGAGCGATTATTTTTTTCCGAATGCGTAGGTGTATTTTTTGCGGCAGATGTCAGCTGTTCGGATCATATGTTCGTGTCATTGTGTTATATAACTGTAGTTTAACTGATTTCCAACCGAAATTCTCAGGGCGTGGACAAATAACTAAGGCTTTCTCGTCCGACGTTCGAAACGACAGACGTGGAAGGTGTTTTTACAAGTTCTAGAAGAACTCATACATATATGAGTGTTCACGAAAAGCACACAAAAAAATATATATACAATTATACCAGATGCAAATTAATTCCTAATTTCATCCTGAAAATATTTGTAATGTAGCTATACAATTTTATTTTACACTGCGATCGGACTCGACCCGTTGCGTGGGGTCATTAAAGCCCAGGTTTTACAAATCACGAAATAAATATAGTACGATCAGACTACTACAGAAATTCCGACTTAAGTGTCAGATTGTCTGAATTTCTGTACTGTTAAAATTGTACATATTTTATGTGTCTCAGTAGTGTCTATTTGTAAGTGTATGGGAATTGTGTCCAAGCTGTTCATATGAAATGTAGTGATGCTCCGTCAGCAAAAAAACCTTATGCAGCTGCCATTACTACTGTTACAATAAAAGTATTTTTATCTTTTCGTTAATGAGTTTCGTCCTTAAAGTATATAACTTTTCTGTTTTAACCTAACTCTTGAACTCTTCTGCAAAAGTTTCCAGTGCCGCCTACTTCTTAACTCTATTTTTATATTCACTGGATAAATATTACATTGTTGTGTATAAGTTATGGTTACAATTATTGCTAGTGTTATCAATTTACCTAGAATTTTCAATATTCATAATTTATAAACATAAGTACAGTAGGTATTGTAATGTCCCTGAGATGACCCAGTATAATATTCCTACTGATCTAATTACTCAATTTTCTGCTATTTATATGTAAAGAAACTTTATAAACTCTTAATAAATAAGTCCGTTTACAAAATTAATTTCATTAATTTCTATTTGATCACTAGCCTTGAAAGCTTTTGAACACATTTGTGTTACTCATAGCTAAAACCTGTATAACAAGTTTGTCTTGAACCAATTTAGTCAACAATGGAATTTGGAGCTTGCCTTACAACTTGTGCCAACTTGAGTAGATAATAAAGACATGTTAAAACATGTTAAACCATGATAATACAGGAATTAAGGTAATGTAAGGAGTGAAATTTTGGAATCAATCATTCACATACATAATTATAATGCATCATTGTCAATATATGTGCTAAAACAACACAAATGGAGTATTACTTTAATATTGCTTACACATGCACAAATATTATTTGGATGATGGATAAAAGTTGTGTCTTGAAACGCAACTTGGTCTAAGTATCATCATATTGAGACGAGGCCCATTTAAACTATATATGGTCACCAAGAGCTCAATAAAGGTAGAAGAACATTATGTGGACAGTCTAAAAATGCACTTCATACATACTGTGTACGTTCAAATTGTAAATCTGACATTTTGAGTTATAATTCTCTAAAACAAGTTTCACTCTGCAACTCCTTGCAGTGTACACAAAAAGAGATTCCAGACAAACAAACACACAATTTTTGCAATACTCTAGTAGATTTTAGGTATAGCCAACTCTGTATAAAGCCATATGAATAGGAGATTATTAATCATTAGGTTCAATTGGTGGAATCTTCAATATTGACCTGCAGTTCCTTCTTCTAACATACTAAACTTGCAGTGCTAACAACATTATATTGCGATACCCATATATATCTGATCCAAACAGATAATAGCACCTACTACAGTACAAGAAGTATGTGCCAAACAAAAGGTCTACTAGACAAATTCAGAACTTTTACTGACTGACAGTCAACTCCAAGTCAAAACTGAATAGCATGAAAGTATATACACATATTCTTCAAACAACTGAAAGGGTCATTAATAGAGATTAATGTGATTTACATATCACATTTATATAATACCTCAAACTCAAATCCTTTATTTCATATTGGTATTTACATGTTGTACATAATTTTTGTAATATCATTTCCTTTGTTTAAACCCATACATGACGACATAGGAGGCGACATATTCAGATGGTGGGGAATTAGACCGGCCCCCCACCACAACCCATAATATACAGAATCAACAACAAAATCATGCTATTTATAAATCTACACTAGGCAAGACGTGACACATTTTTCTACTGAACATAATTATCTTATTTTATTATTGAATGTTACTTAATTCTCATTTGGGAACACCAGAAAGGTGGTAGTTATTTTGAACACAGAATCTGGCAAACATAGCATGACAATGTTCTTTATACCCATTACAAGTTTCATAAATTTTCATTTTCTATTTGTAATTTAAGGTTGAAACACCAAAACATTATTGGTATACATATCACACTACCATTGGAGACACATACTGTTTTAATTATGTCTGTACTTTAAGTGAATGATACATTTTTAAAATGTTTTATGAAAAGCAGCATATGTGTTATTCCAGACTATAATCTGTCTTTGTGCCAAGTTTCATCATATATTATTATTATTATTATTTAATGTGAAGGAAAGACAAACAATCAAATATCCAAACATCTTCACAAATATTCACTTTTATAATATTACTAGAATTATAAAGCCCACCGTTTAGTATTTGCAATAACTACCTACAATTTTAGAGCTAATATGGGTGTTACATTCCTACATGTTTTTTATAAGCTTGCAGTACATGAAACATAACATTGTTAGGAGCTTGATATTCCTCAAGCATATTTTGATAACGTTATTCCCACTGGAGCATTTTGTAATAGAAATGCTACTCCTATAATTCAAAACTATATGAATTGGTTCTAGAATGTACCTAGTACACAACAGAATATTGCCTATACAAAATTGTAAGTGAAACATTGTAATGTACGAATTATTCAAAACAGAGTTCTAACAGAAAACTGATGCTCATTCGCTGATAAGGACGCCTGAGGTGCTCCTAACATCACAAAGAACGTGGTAATTTACGTAATGGTCTAAGAAATTCAGAGGTCTACTTACTTCAAGGCTCTGACCCTTTTATATGGAGGACTAAAAGAAACAGGAGCAGGAGCATCATCTCGGATACAGGCCTCGTCATCCAAACTAGTAAAATCCAACTTCCTGGGTACAATCAAAGCCGGTATAGGACTCAAATTATCTGAAAATATATTGTAAGAGTCTGACATTTCACAAGATGTCTCCACTGATAGTTCCGATGTATTTTGCTTATTATTAAAACTACTCTTCATTCTATACCACTCACTCATTGTTTATATAACATTAGATAACACTTTGACAAATTTATTCACAAAACTAGCGTTTAATTTCGATGAAGCAAACAAAAGCGCACTTTCACAAATTCCAACGTTATGGCGGATGACGCATAGCACCTGTTTGATTGATCAACCAATCACAGCGCATTATCCGACCGGTGAGATGAATACTCAAATTCTATTCGTCGCAGTTATTTTTTTAAATAACGAAATACGACCGAAAGCCTCTATTGGCTAATTTAAAGATGCGTTCAATTTAAAGTGCGTTTGTTTAACTTATTAATATAATTATATAGGAATTCAAAAATGCTTTAGGAATGTTGCTGAAAATACATTATTATGGTAAGAAAGCAGTAAATTTAAATCTTGAAAAACATTTATATAATCCTATAAAGCAGGGATCTTTTTGTCTTATTTACCTTACGCAAACTTGTAGGATGTCGTTCGATAGATATATTTTAAATCAATATATAAATAATATTTGCTCTTTAGGGGCTTGGGGCTATGTTAAACTCTTAAAACATAGTTTCTGAAATATAAAAAAACCTAATAAGTGAAATACATGAATATTTTAAAACCATTAACAACTAGATTAAATGCGATTAGTTGAACTTGCTGCTAATGTCTACTCTCTACAAGATCGATTAAAGAAAATGAGTGGATAAGCCGTAATTCGTAAATTTCTTACTTTATTCATATATTGTATTATTCAAATATCATGCAAACATGAACTACAATAAAAGTATATATATTAGAGATGTGCCCATTAGTCGCCGACATCATGGTGGCCGATTAGTCGGCGACTAGTGGGCCAAAAGTGCTGACTAGTTAGCATGTTTGTTTGTATGTTTAGTTCTGAAATTTTGCACTTAATTTACATTTCAAAATAAGTAACACTGATTATAAAATAAAAATTAGAATAAACAATCAAAGTTTTTATATAGTGTAATTCCCCTACATATGTATTGTGTGTATCTAGTATATAAATGCATCCATAAAATGTATATAGGGAAAAATTTATATCTATACTAATAATAAAACTGTAACGGGGGCAATTCTGTACATCGAGTATTTTTTGAAAAATTTAATGCAGGGAAGCTTTGTTATCGATATAGAGACCAAAAGTTTTTTTTGGATTTATTGTCTGTCTATCTGTTTGTCTGTTCGAGCTTCAAGCAACAATCACTGGGCAGATTTAGATGAAACTTGGCATAGTCATAGTATAAAATCCATGAATGGTTATAGGATAGATTTCATCCCAGGAAACTATTTATACCCGCACGATAACAGGTTAAAATTATTTACGGTAACACCGAAACAAATGGACCAATTTAGATAAAATTTACTACTAGATGTACCCGGCGTGCTTTGCAACGCATCAACTCATCATCAAAAATGAGTTAGATTAATATAATTTTAGATACCAAAAACATATCCAGGGAATTTTGGAGAAGGTTGCTATAGACATCGAAGCTCTATTTACCCAACCATGTTAGAGTGTATAAAAAACATTTTATAATCTCTCTTATGACAGTAGTTGGCTCGGCCAGTCCTTCGGCCTCGGCCATCCAGTTTAGTCTTCCTCTTCACAGACGTAGTATTCGGCTAGTAGGCTAGTAATATTCGATACATCTCTAGTATATATCCGTCTCATTCATTCACGGTACAAATTGCGCATAAAAAAGGCGAAAAGTTGTTTTCAAGCACATTCAATGCAATTTGTAACATTTTTCGTGTATATTGCCAAATCTCCGCCTTGAGTACTCAGTTTTAGAGTTGCAGGCGCATTCAGCAGGGACAACGAATATCAATACTTTATTCAAAGTATCGAATCCAAAGTTTGATTAATTACCTTAATTAGTTTAATTTCTGATATCGCTACCCGAATGCTTCATATCGATACTTTTGACTTGCACAAAAATAGTATTAAAAAAACTATTGTTTTACGGTTTCCCTCAAATGGAATCAGATGGATATAAACATTTTTGTTTATAAATGATAGTTATAAAAATTCAAAGTTTGTGCAGTATTTTGATAAGTATAGATTATTATCGATATACTTAATCGATATAATAACACACTTCCGTGGGTGGAGTTGGCGCCATTTTAGGTAGACATTTGGCTTCAGAACACGTGACCCTACTTAATTTCCACTACACTCTTCTTTTTTACAATATCAACATACGTATTACATTTTTATCAATGGGCCAGATAGAATGCGGTCAGTTAATTTTCCTGTTAGTGCTACTCTCTATCAGTTTTCTGTCTACTGTTTCATTACTAGTGTCAAGTGTCAACCGCAGACAGCACTCTGTCTACGGTGTCAAACAACTGTCACGTCACGGTCACAGGTCAAGTCATAAATGTCACAATTCACAATTTTTAATACTGTATTTACAAAACCTGGTGCTTGGAAGTTAGAAGAACTAATCAATTAGTTAAAATTAAATGTTCTAAACAGCATAAGGATTTATGGCGATGTAAAATCTACTAGTATTATATTAAGCATTGCATATAAATGTTAACAATAAAAAATGAGGACAATATTTGAAATACATATTGTTTTGCTATTGTGTGTGTCTGCCGCAGTATACTGCAAAGTAGAAAAAAGTGACGGAATTGTATTCAACTATAACAATACGTAAGACATTTTCATAATATTTTCTTATTAAGCGTTAAGATTTTAGTTATGTTCTTATGATATAAGTAGGTATGTTACGATAAATGCAGGGGAATCTTTCTAATCGCAAGGATTTTTTGGAATGTACAGGTGCCTTTGCATTTGTAAGGAATCCTTGTACAGTTAAAATGTCTTACAAGCTTCAAAAATTAGAACTACTCATTGTCTTATATTTATGTTTCTACTTAGGGACCCAGTTGGCCCTAAAATGTTGCTTTTGTATTGGTTTTAGTACTTTGAGAGGATTATGTAAATGCAATACAATGCAGAATGCTTGGATATATAGTTTAAATTATATAAAGAAACTCAAGGGACTGAGCATTTTTTATCGTTATAAAAAGTTATTGTTATATAGCAGATGGACAATACGTGTGTTTTAACATAAACCAACCATGTTGTGCTCACTTCTACTTTGTAGGGAGTTTATCATTAAGAAGGATAACATTATAAAGTGTTTACACTATTATTTATATTATTACTTTAATTTCTGTTACTATTACTAATTTAGTTACTATCAGTAATTAAGCTATAATCTTATGAGGCTACACATGTCTTTCTTCATAACTAATACAACCTAGAGCATACTTCACCAAGTTGCATCAATGTGTGTTTGTCAGAAGTATTTCAATGTAGCCCCTACGAGATAATATTGCTTAGCAACTGATATTAAATGTTAATAATCAAAACTGACAGCTTTACCTGTGAAATGGGCAAGTAGTTTATTCTTTGCGACTAATAGGCACTGATTTTCTCCTGACTTTACTACTGTTGTTTTACAGATACAATCACATAAAATCAAACCAAGCTGTTTATGAGCACTTCTCAAAAATTTGCATTTCATTGGCAACAAAAAAATTTAGTATACAATTAGAAACAAACATTTTTTAAAGGTGTTTTAGTATGCTCGTAATTATAACAGTTGTCTTGGATACAGAAAAAGTTAATTATTATAGTACATTGCTACTGCAGATCTTGCTAGATCAGTGATGGTAGCAATGGTCTTTGGTTTTATGTCCCATACCCATCTCTTCAAATAATACTGCAAAATACATTATGTTATCAGCTACACAATACAAATGGAAGATGGTACACAAAACATTGTAAATGGTCAATTAATTAACTTGGTTTTACCAAACATGCTTTGTTTGCCTTCCTATATGTATGAGTAATCTGTGCATAAAAAAAATCATTTAAATCAATGTACATGGAAGGCATGGAAAAAAATATTACTAAGGGTATTTTATAAGGGTAATGGATCCTTTTTTAAATTTATTTATAAATTTGGTTTGTCTTTTTCTGTGGATTTGTGACTGCTAATCCCAAAAAATGGTTTAATTGATTTGGGTATGGATTTTCACTGATGTGTTTAATATTTAATATAGATTAATGTATTGTATGTAATTTGTTTTAGGTACATGTACAATGTGCCTTACACGGTTAATGTTAGTAAGAGTGTGGAATACATTATGGAATTTGCTGGAGTAAGTATATGCATTCTTCATTCTCCCAATAATTTTGTTATAATTATGCCCATTCCTTTTTTGTGGAGCACCTAGTTAGTTGCTGTGTACATTTTTTAAAACTGTAATAGTAATGTACTTTTAATTTATTCATAATTTTTCTGTGTGGCTTAGTATACCTCTCATAAAGCAAGATGTTTTTAATTTGTGAAAACTATTAATAATAAAGAAGTATATTAAGATACAGTAAGAATAGAATACAATGTCATTATAAATGTTTCTACATTGTCAGGATGAGGAAGACATAAAAGGGTACTACACTCCTGCCCGGGTGACTGTCGCGAGTAATTCTGCTAACCGCACATACCCCCTTTTCATCACAGCGAGACAACAGAAGGGTATGTTTTAATAGCTTTTTTCTCTAACTGTGACTGCTTGGAATAGTCATCATGCCCTTTTTCACCCCCAACAGGTCTAAGTATAAAGAGTATAACAAATATTTACTTATTTCTTATCGCATGCATAATTACAAACATGGTTTATCTTCAACAATGCGAAGCTGCAGTTTGAATATATGTATACAAACTTTCTCCTCTATTTCAATCTTACCAAGTGCTTCTTTGTACCCAATTTTCTTAATTAGATATCTACTTATTTGTATTGTATTGTAGCCATTTGCAGCCTACGTTTTTTTTCGCAGGTGTATTTTCATGGCAACTTCCCATGCTGGTCCAAACTCCTCTCATGATGGAGCAGTTCACCAACATATCAAGGACACTGTGCCCTCACAACAATCTGTTTGCTGAAGACATAGAGACTTGTGGTCAGTACATTGTGGTATAAACAGACATGCAAAGAGACAGGGTTTCACAGAAACTCATATTTTTTCTTTAGTCCGATTTAAATTTTTGTGTCATCTGACAAATAGTTTTTGAGTTTTTTCATATTGATGTAATTTAGGTTTTTATTATTACTTTATAAGAATACTATATCGTAATAAGTATACTATTGATAAATATTTAACCATTTAAATGTGATCATAAATAATTAGTTCCATAATTTGAATTGTATGCTGGGTGACAGTGAACGTTGGACGGGGCACTCTATTCCCGTATATGTTCTATGTTCCGAGGCGTGGACGAAATTCGTGGACTTTTTCCTTTAACTTGTTTGGTTTTAAAAACTACTAACATCGCACTTTGTTCTCATAAATTTTAATTACCTGTAAATTTATTCGTAAGCTTTCCTTTTATATATATGTAAATATTGGTGAGAACATTCAATGTGTATGGATGTTTTCACCAATATTGTGTAGAAAATTTTTAAAATTCAGTTGAAAAATTCTAATATCTCCTCGGACAAAGTGTCGGGCATCAGCTAGTGCAAAATATAATTTATAACTTTGTAATGACTTTTCCACATAATTTTAATCATCTTTTCTTTTTGTTCACGCCTCCGTAGTCGATGGAAAATGGATCAGAGTCTACTGTGGTCCATTGTTACGTAAATATTAAATGCTTTCCTTCTGTTTTATATGAATCTTTTAAGTTAACATCACACTATTATCAGGAAATAGATTGAAATAGGAATATTCATGTAAAGATAAGAAAAATGCCCGAAAATAATTAATTTCACCAATTTAACATACGTTTTGAAGATTACACAATTTTGAGTATTATAATTTTAAAGAAGTTGGCTTACTCATTTGCAAGATTTAAGTGGAAACTTAGTGTTAAGTGGTCATAATAAACTTTTAGTCAGGTCACAGATGCGTTGCTACTCCCAAAACGCATTAACTATGACTATGAGAAAAAAATGTACTTGACCCACGTACGTAATCCTATTTTCATCATTAAAAATACTTTACTATACTTAATCATAATTATATATCTTGAATTGCCTTGAAATCCGATCCAAGTATTTTATGCACGCAAAGAATGAAGTAATTTAAATAATTTTGTAATGGGAGCAATTTAAAAATAAAATTTTAATTTAATATTATTTGTCATACAGTATTTTAACAAATGCACGGCCAAAGTTTTTTTTATATGTTATTTATAATTAAAACGTAATCTTTTATAAACACTAAATATGTATTTCAAAGCTACCTTCTAAAGATATATATTATCTTTTTAGATATATCCACAATCAACACTCCAATCGTCCATCTGACGTCATCGTCGCCGGATCCTATCGAGGTGACGATAGTGGTGGATGCAGTACATGACTTTTATATAAAGTTAAACTCTGTGAGCAATTTGACGAGTACTCCGAGCCAGCCCAAGTACTATTTCTACCCGTTCGACCAACGTCCAGGGCGGCCGGTGGATTTGAGCGCGCAGACCGCTAGAAGAAAATTCATGTGTAATAAGGTAATATATTTTAAATAAGGAAAGGAATTTTAAATAAAAGGGAAGGAATACAGACAATAGTTAGAATTTAAAGACAAATGAAGATCTTTCCAGAAAAATGTTAGTAATTATAAGTTAGGAATAATTATTATTGTCATTATATTTCTGGAAGTCATACAATTCTGACGTACAAAATTAATACATACATATTGTTAATTCTATATTTCCAGGAGTTCAACCGTTTTTTTTATGCGATCCGTAGGTGAAATTGTTAAGATGGAAGAAGTTAGATTACAGAAAATATGTAATTTTAAATTATTAATTATCAATATGAAATGGCAAAATACTAAAAAAATTAAAGGTTACAATTTGCTTTACTGCCACCTTTTTTTTCATTGTACAAATTAGAGCTAGAGATGTTAATTGTTACTGAAATGACCCCTTAGCACAGAATCTGTATGCCAAATCTGTACTAATTAACAATTTAAGAGAATTATAGAGAGAAAATTTAAGATTTTTAAGGCCAGGAGAAAAAATTGCTCTTTTTACAACCTCATGACAACTCCCCTCCCCAAACGATTATGTTCCACTAGGACCTGGACGTGTCGGAACAAGAGAACCTGCAGCGGTACTTCGTGCAGAGCAACCGCCAGGCCGAGTACGGCTGGCTGTCGCGGCCCAAGAGCGTCATCGTTATGATCGAGTCGGACGATGACATATGTGCTGTGGTCTCCATACAGAACTTCTCTGTAAGTGTGTAGTTTAGTTTCATCATTTCAAGCCATAAATGTCCCACTACTGGACTCAGATCTCCTCTCAATCTGTGAGATCTGTGAGAGGTACAGCCATCCTGAACGCTGGCTAAGTGCGGATTGTTAGTGGTGTAGTTTGTTACACGCAATACCTGCGTGCGTGCACGTTTGTGGATGTTTGCATGTGTGTATCTTGGTGCACACGTTTATTAGTTATACGTGCTAGTCTTAGTGTTTTTGTGTGTTGAAATCTTTTATTTTTTACTTCTATACTTATATTATGACCAGTTTTTATTTGATATCAATATATTCTTAAATTGATGAATTTACTATAAAAGAGCTGTATTACTGATATATTATGCAGTATAATATTGTTTCAGTGTCCGGTGTTTGACAATGAACGAGACATCCTGTACGATGGCTACTATCTCACAATGACCAGGCGCGGTGGAATTACACTGACGGTGAGCAGGAATGATTTTAACCCCTTTTAACGAAATGTTTTTCTCGATAAATGTAGGTAAAAAACACAGCTAATTAGATTATTTTTATCGATAAAAGGCTGGATTCTTTTTTCAAAATGTTATGTTGTGTTAGGAAAACAATAAAAAAAATCTAATACTTTTTGTTTTTTTTTTATAAAATATTAAGTAGTTAGATATTTTATAGATAACCAGCCGGTATATATTCAAAGTGAAGGTTTCAAATACAACTGTACTCCAGATTTTTTTTATTTACTTATGTATTTAGGAATCAATGTATGTTTGTTTGTCCTTTATAGACTCTGAACATATAATATATATACATATAATAAATTAGAAATAAAATGCTTTGTTTATTTTCCAGCAAGACACATTCCCGCTTGGTTTCTACATAGTGTTCATAGTGAAGACCTCCGACGATGATTGCACCGGTGCGGTCAATTCTAACAGCAGTGTACCGAAGATGGCGCACTATTTCGGCTGGGACGACGGACGGGTTAGCGTGCCCACCAGCGATGGACGGGTTAAGCGGTTTAGGTGAGTCTCGGGACACGAATGCTCGTAGTGTTTTTTTCAGTGTTTTAGGGACGTAAAGCATTACACATGCTTGTTTCACGTCATGCTAATAAAACCCAATCAAACCACATTGCCAATTATATGCGTCCGCTAAACATTCTGATTTTAACTGCTGTGGGGGTAAAGCTTGAAAGCTGAAAGAATAGTGGTACATCATAATACGAGTTTGCGAGGCAGTATAGGCAGCTCGAGCCGTAGGCGAGGAGATAGCAAAGTCCAGAAATATAATGATCAAAGCACATGCGTTACATACGACGTTTTTCAACACACTTGCAAGGGAAAAATCCACTTCAAAACGATATTTACATTCAGTAATAATCAAGAAATGAAGCTTATTTTTAAACATATTTGGGATATTTAAAAAAAACTTAAGGTCTCTCTATTTTTTCTCTCTCATTCTATTATAATTGTTCCAGTTTCAAGGTGATCCAAACGATATCGTACCAGGAGTACATGATAGCGGCGGGGGCTGCACTGGGCGTATTCTTATGCTTCTACCTGGCGTTCGTGATCGCCGTGCTGTGCGGCCGCAGCAGCGGGCGAGGCCGCGGGGACAGCACCGCTAGTGAGGGTATGGCCTTGATGATTAATGACTGGGCTGTTGGTGCAAGGCTGGCGTACTAATGAAAAAATATTTTGGACACGTCGACATGATTACTCTGAAAAAAAATATGGAATTAGTACTACAAAGTTTAAATTATTTATTTATCTAGTGCAAAGGTGCTCACCCCCAAGCCCGCGGACCATAATGTGGCCCGGCTGGCGTAAGCAAGTTTCTAGAATAACGCAAGTCCAGATTGTAAATAACTAGGGATTTTCAGTGCCTGCAATAAATAGGTTCCCACAATTTTTTTATTGGTTTATCTGACACAGGAGGCATTACAAAGTTCAACAACTTCACTATAGATGGCAGTAGTGATACCAAACATAACTCCCACTTTATTGAATTCCCATCATTATATTAAATAATGAAACATAATTTAAGTAACGTAAAAAATCCAGTTCTATTCAGGCTAGTTAAAAGCTAAAAATGTTCTATTTACATCGTTTCATAAAACGCAAGCATTTTTTATTAGTAGAGGGTCGTATAACCCCGTCCATAATATCGCATGCGGCGAACCCACCGCCCGCCGCACCCCGACGTCGCCGCGTCGTCAACGGCAGTGAGGGCAGCTCTCGCCAGTGTCTGGTGGGCGACGGGGATTTCGGCAGCTCGTCACAGATGAACAGTGAGTATTTTATATAATTATTTACATACAGACATTTTTATAAGTTACTAGAAAATCCCCTCGCGAAGAGAGAATCTTCGAAGAGAGATCCAGTGGTTTCACAGTTACCATACTAATTTTAACCTATTATCCCACGGGAATTAAGCAGTTTTCTGAGATAAAATTATCTTATAACTATTGTTTTCACATAAGCTACAAACGTGCTAAATTTCATGTAACTTGATCGATTGGTTTCGGAGATCCCATACAAATTTTTATTTGTTATCCTGCGGGAACAAAACCATTTCCTGGGATAAAACCTGTCTTTTAACCATTTTCGGGTTTAGAACTTCAATTATGCCAAGTTTCATTAAAATCTGCCCAGTGGCTTTTGCGTGAAACTCGAACAGACAGACATAAAATAAATTAAAAAAATAAGTTTTGATCTCTATATCGAGAATAAAGCCTCCCTGCATCAAAAATTTTCAAAAAATACTTAATGTACAGAATTGACCCATTACAGTTTTATTATTAGTCTCGATGTAATAGCATGACAGGTTATTGAATATGCGTGTACGCCAATAAGGCGCGTGAACAGCATTCGTTACAGACTTACATTTAAAGAAATTATAGACTACATATACATAATTGAACTACCATATATAAAAAACAAAATATTAAGATACATAAAATATACAGTATCTCACATACTTTGGTTCGAATCCCAGGGCACGCACTTCTGACAATACAGAGTTATGTGCGTTTCAAGCATTTAAATGTCACTCGTTATAACGGTGAAGGAAAACATCGTAAGGAAACTTGCATGCCAGGGCTTTTGCAAAACTCAAAGGTGTGTGAAGTCTGCCAATCGTACTTGGCCAGCGTGGTGGACTATGGCCTTAGCCTTCTCATTCAGAGAAGAGACCCGTGCTCAATAGTGGGCCGTGATGGGTTAAGATGATGATGTCGAAGAACTCACATACAGTTTTATACAAAACACTATGTATTATTATCGGTAACTAGAGACTGCGGTTGAATTTCAACTGTACGTCAATACATTCGGACACATCCGTAGTGTGCGTCATGTTTTTAATTGGTTATTTAATGTATTTTTAATTCATTTTTATTTAGATATTCGCTTTCTGCGCCCTTTCGCCATATAAAACTTAACTGTGCCAAATTTCATACACCGCCCCGCGTTTCATAAAAGTTTTTGTATCACGTATTAATATTTAGATAATAGCTTAGTTTTCAATATTTTAGTTTGTTTATATTAATTGTAATTTTAGATGTACCATAAGAAAATGCTTTTTCACGAATAGTAATGATTTTATCGGCTAGATGGCAGTTCGTCATCGGACACGGAGTCCGACGTGTCGACGATAGAGGAGCCGAACGGCGACAACGACATCTATCTTCACGGTGGGAAGTTATGCGTCGCTAACTTGTCCAGGTACATTACTTATGTATTCATGAGTTTTAATATATTTTTGCATATAATAATATATTTTAAAAATATCTCGTCAAATTGGTGAAAAAAGTAAATCTTTTGCTGAGTTTGTTTGTTTGTGCAGGTGTCGTCCGCGCGTGCTCCAAGCGCGTTCCAAGATGTACCTGTGGAACGTTCTGACCGTTGCCGTCTTCTACACCTTGCCCGTCATACAGCTGGTGGTTACTTACCAACGAGTAAGTATTAACTACCTTACACTAGAGCCCGCCCGTGGCTCCGCCCGTATCCTACCAATATTGATAAAACGTAGCCTATCACACTCCAGACCATCTTTAAATTTATTTATATTTATATATTATTTATCATATTTATAATTATTTATATTTATCTTAACTTTCGTCTATTATACTCTACAAGTACGTGTTATCCCATGAACTTGTACGCTTTTGCTGAATTAGTGCGCCTTACCACCCGGACCACATCGCTGCTTACCGTCAGGCGGGATTGTGGTCAAGCACTAATTGACTGAATATGAAAAAAAGAGAAAATGTTGGGCGTCTCATCTAAATGAACCTACTCACTAAAAATTACCTTGATAGTGATACCATGTGGCAAAAATGTACCACGGACACCGCATTACGAGGCGGGGTATAGCAAAAAATAAAACGTTAATTTTGCCATCCTAAAATGGGCCACCCTTAACTCAAAATCTACTTAACCTTTTTTTTGTCGAGAAGGAATTCTTCCTAAGATACTCGAGACTGTAGGTTTCGGGTTATGTGAAATTTCTTGCGCTCCTACGCATATAGGCCTCCGGGATCTCATATGAAAGCACCGGTGGTCCTCCTACTGTATGTTTCTACTACGGTCTACTCGACCTTTTGTGTAAACCTGCCGATGACTACACACCATGATCCACAGCTGCTTAACCAGTCCGGCAACCAGGACCTGTGCTATTTCAACTTCCTGTGCGCGCACCCGCTGATGGTGCTGTCGGACTTCAACCACGTGTACTCCAACCTGGGGTACGTGCTGCTCGGCGCGCTGTTCCTGCTGCAGGTCTGGCGCAGGCACAGCAAGCACCGGGCGAGGAGTGCTGCTGAGGTGAGCATAGCTTCTGGCATACCCTTGCCATAGGATCTAAACTTAAAAAGAGGAAAGATTTAATAGTTTCTTTGAAGAGAATAGGCTCCGTAAATACTGGCCTGATTTGAAAAAAATATTATACCATTAAAATCCTACATTATTCGCAATGAACTTATGCTTTATAATATTTTCAGAAGCGTAACGTACGTTTCGTAACGTAACGTAACGTTTCACCCAACGTGTGAATTTTTTTACCAAAAAAATCCTTTTAACCTGTATTAAAAATAAAGTGTATTAACACAGTCCAATCTTTATGGCGTCTGTACTATATGTTTCCATTGTTTCGTTTTTTCGCTTCATTTATTTTTAAATTATGTTAGATTTTGTTTGATAATAAAATATTGGGGAGAATAAGCGTATTCGGAAACTGGTATTGTTTTGAAATATAAACTATGGTAATTTCCTTTCCTAATAGAGAGAGCTGGGCATCCCCCAACACTTTGGTTTGCTGTATGCGATGGGGATCGCGCTAGTCAGCGAGGGTCTGCTGTCGGCCGCCTACCACGTGTGTCCCAACAGTATGAACTTTCAGTTTGGTGAGTGTCGCTGTTGGTTTTTGTGCGCCTGGTATTTTCAGTACTATGTTCAGTAGTTGATAGGGACAATATGTATGTTTTAAAACTCAATGCTTCGGTGACCGTTGCTGTTGCTTTATGGGCGCCTAGTACTTTAGGCAAAATCAGCGCCTTCAGTAGGCGAATAGGTGACCGCTGTGGACAAAATTCTTAAACGCTTCTGTGCTTCCAAGCTGACCTTAAGTAATCACTCCATAAAAGTAATCGTTAAGGTATATCGGAGGCCTTTGGCTGGCATAAAAACTTCCGACCGTTTTTGTATAGGCCTTTTATTTGTCAGTGTTTAGCGGGTCTGTCTAGGCTACGTCCCTTTTGACAGTATACCTGTTCCAGACACATCGTTTATGTATGTGACGTCAGTGCTGTGTATGGTGAAGATCTATCAGGCGCGCCACCCGGATATCAACGCGCGAGCGCACGCTACCTTCGGCGTGCTCGCCTTCATCATTTTCGTCGGTATGTATGGCATTCGATTTCCGGGGGGAAATATATGTGATTGATTAATGTTTGTGTGTTAGTCACGTTTTTGTGAGTATGCCCCATGTGACACACACAGGGATTTCTGGCACGATGTACGAAAAAAATATTTCATTGTCTTCGGGTTCTAATTGTGCCACGGAGACAAGAATCGATGTTTAATACGCAGAGTAATGCAAATTACAAACGTTTCGTTTCTAGGTCTAGTGGGCGTACTGAACGCGAACTTCTACTTCTGGGTAGCATTCACAGTGCTGCATCTCATCACCTGCCTCATCATGACCTTCCAGATATACTACCTGGGGAGATTTAGACTGGGTCTGTATATAAAGTAATAATATAAAGGATTTGTTATTTTGTGTGTTTGTAACAAATTGACTAAAACCGATTAACGATACCCAAAATTATTTCACGAAGGTAATGACGTTGATAATGACGGTAAATATGATGATATTCATAGTGAAAATGATGATAATTTCTATGATGATATTGATGAAATGTTGATGATAACGATGACATTGATAATGATGACAAAAGTGTTGACGATGTTGTTGAAATGGTGATAATAATGATGATTTTGATAATGTTGACAATGGGTGGATTTTGATGTTAATCTAATAATTATTGTTTTGTGGTGGTGATCATGATGATGATGTCGTTGTAGACGCTGGCGTGGTGTGTCGCGCGGCGCAGTCGTTGATCCGGCGACCGCTGGCGGCGGTGACGCCCACTCACTGCGGCCGCTGCGTGCTGCTGCTCATCGCGAACCTCGCAAACTGGGCCCTCGCCGGATACGGGTGAGATCATAGTATTTTCATTATTTATATTTATGTCACCTCTTAACAGAAGAAACAAATTATTTAATTATCTCTGAAATTGTAATATTCATCATGTGTGTGAAAATGACATTTTAGTATTGAATTTATGAAGATGGATGTTTCTTTTCATACAAAATTTATTGAACGAATGAATAAAATTTGCACAGTGATAGATTATAGGCTACTTTTTATCAACTTACCACGCGGGCGGACCCGGGGGCGGAAACTTGTAATAATGTATGTCGAAGAAAACTGAAACTAGCGCCATCTAGTATAAATAGTTAAACCTAATAGCATTCTTATTATTTGTTGATTGTAACAGAAACATAAAATATAGCAAAAAAAAGGGGCATATTCACTAAATTACAGTATACATGTAAACTACAGGGTAGCGCAGCACAGCCGAGACTTCGCCTCGCATCTCCTGCTGGTGCTGATGAGTAACCTCTTCCTCTACACGCTCTTCTACATTGCCATGAAGCTGCTGCACAGGGAGCACATCCGATGGTACAGGTGGGTGGAACTAGAGCCTAGGCTATATTCCTTTGACGAGCACCCCTTATATATCATATATTATAAATGTGAAAGTTTGTGAAGATGTTTCGATATTTGTCTTATCTCTCTGATCTCATCTGTAGTTCTTTTTTATGATTTTGTTTGCAGCTGGGTATTCATAGCGCTGACGTACTCGGTGTGGTTCGGATCCAGTTACTTCTACCTGGACCTCAGCACTAACTGGGCGGTGAGTTAAAACGCACCAACACACACATGTACCCGCACACGCATACACGCACGCGCATGCATGCTCACTTATATGTAAGTTGTCATACAATTCGCAGCTGATCAACGAGTGGGTTTAACACAGAATTTAGATTATTGAGAGCAATACATACACATATACACACAAAAACAAACACATAGACACTATGTCAATATTTCCAATGTATTACTTTGGGAAGGTTTTTACACACATAACCGATATAAAAAGTGTTTTTACCTTATTAAATTTGACAGTAAATATTGTAATTCCAGCTGACTCCAGCACAGTCTCGTCAAAGCAACCGCGTATGTTCATTACTCCAGCTGTACGACTCTCACGACATCTGGCACTTCCTCTCTTCTATCGCGATGTTTTTCTCCTTTAACATGTACCTCACTATAGACGACAATCTGTCTAAGGTGCCGAGGAGTGACATTATGGTGTTTTAGACCATATAAATAATGGTTTATATGGAAATTTTGACTTTGTATTACAGCCTCTATAACTTATCTATTAGTTACTGTTGATATTTTTTACTTGTGTTGGTGATACAAAACATTAAATCTTTCTAGGTTTATCGCAGTAACGGTAGGTAAATTATAGAAACAGGTTGTTATAATGGTGGAAAATAACTCAATTATTAAATGCTATTTTGTTTTTAGAAGCTATAATTTGTATAAAATTGAATGAAGTATTATAAAAATATGAAACTAATATTTTTTTAATATGACTAAATGATATGTAGCAGATGTTTTTGATTAACAGGTTCTGATTATTGTAAAGTTAATTTATAGTGATCTGTGCACTTTTCACTGATGTAGGTACTCACGATATGTATTATGCTTAGTCGTGACCACAACTCATGCTCGAGATATTGTACAAAATATTTATAATTTAACCTGTGAAAGCGATAAAGGTTCTAAATGTTACGTATTTTATAAAGATGTTTGAAGTGTATATGGAAATTGCTTTATCATAAGCCTCCTAATTTTTTTAGACTCTCTTATATACTTTAAATAGCTTCCGTTTTGCAATATGATGAAAAACGATGAAATCGAATATAGTATCATCATTCAAAGTAACAAATATAACTAACTGTATGCTATAACATAAACATTTTTAACAATAATCTAGACGACCACTTCACATACGCGAACTCTTTCTGACAAAGCATTGGATATTTTCACCTTATAAGACAGTTCGCCGGATGTACCGATAGTTTTGTTTTATGGTATGAATTATGTACATTTTTGAATACTCCAATCACGGTGCTTTATTATGACACTCCCCCGTGTTAATTACCTCGCTGCGTTCTAGATAACATGAAGATAAAGTGTTGCTTTTAGTGCGAGTTATTCGGACCAAAGAGTGCGTTTGTAAAACAAATATGTATGAATCTGTATTCGTTGTTTGAATTATCGGAAGAGTGAAAAATTATTATAATGTTGAGAAGTTGAGTTTAGTATGTAATAAACGAACTTCTATAGTAAAAGTGAAAGCAACTAATAGAACTCTAGAAAGAGCACGTAGTGTGATTGATTTCCCAAAAATGTTCGTCTTAGGTTGATTTTTATAGTAAATAGAAATGATTGAAGTGGAAAAAAAACATTTATTCCTTTAAGTTATGATTTAGTTTTATTCGAAAAATCGTTTACTGACCTTCAGCTCAATTGTTCCTTTCACGTTGACTAAAGACATTCTCAACCATGACCGGAACGATATTCGAATTTCAATCTTTTTTTATAAATAGAATATTATTTTGACAATCACTTAACATACACTGTAGCCATAGTACATAAAATTTCATTTGCCGCGTTGCAAATTAAACGCTAGGTTTGTGTTCTATGGACTCGTACGACGTTTCTAACATATTTTTAATCTATGCTATAAAATAATATTCTTAGTAATAGGTTGTATTCAATGTATTTTTTATCTGTTTCTTGAGATTACATCCTACGTACATCGGAGGCTTTCTAGAATTTTTATAGTTCATTTTTAATCCTTCTTTCTTGTATGATCTAATGTTATTTAATTATCATGAAATGTTTTTCGTATTTGTCGTTTGTGCTTCTATATAGAACTTCAATACCACTACGTAGACTGGTCACATACCATTTAAGTAAATCTATATTTTCATATATTTGTTATTATACTATAAACTATGTTCTTAGAATATTTTGTGTATTATAGTCGATGCAAATTCAATCTGTATTTTCTTCATACATATTTGTAAATTTTGTTCGAAAAAAATCCACATCGATTTGTGCCGAACACAGTTTTCCAATATCTTTTCTGTATTCCTATATTCCTATTGTTATTCCAATATCTTTTCTGACTTTACCATCTTCCGAATGCATAAAACTGTGTTAGTAATGTTTAATATGTGAGTAATGTCGCCTAGTGGTTGTCCAATATCATATGCGTATGAAATATAATTATAGATGATATGTGTGCTGTGATTATGCTCTATATGCCTAGTCTGCTAGTGAAAGATATTGCAATATTATGGTAATATATTATGTAAGTTATTACTACAGAAATTTAAAGTCTATACATTATACTATGGAGATGTATTGTGTGTAGTTGATGTAGATAACGATTTTATCTTTATGCGTATTCATGAAATAAATAAAGTAATTTATCTAAAAGTTATCTGTAAAGTTTGAAATATGAAATCCGGTACGATAAAAAGCTTTTTGTATATAGCAGAAGGGTCTTGCATAATTATATATGATGTTTCAATTTTATTATAGTTTACATTATTTTTATAATTTACACGACTGATTTATCTCGCCGCATAATATAAAATTGTGTCACAAATATTATCATTTTATTAATGTAATTGGAAAGAACAAGATGAATAAGAACATGCTTTTAAAACATGTATTTCTGTAGGAAAGTAATGTAATATTTATTCATATCACCATTGCCTTGTATATTTTGAAATGATTTTTATATTTCTTTACCCTGATTAAAAATAAAAGTAATTTTAATGATGTATAGTGAACTAAAATCAAGATTTTTGTAAATAAAATGCTTTTTTGTACCTAACAGTTTTTTTTATTTCTTCCCTTTCGTTGGTAATGCAAATTAAATTTTTGTTACCATAAATAAGTTAGCCCTTGACTATGTACCCATCTGATGGTAAGTGGCGATGAAGTCTTATTTCTCTTGGAATTATTTGAAACAAAAGTATCTGAAAATAAAAGTTTATTGTGACCGTTCAGGTATGAAGCAATAACATGGATATATTAAAATTATAAGATTACCTAGTAATAAACATTCAAAAAACTCGGTATTTGAAATTTTAAGCGAGTAAGTATACTTTTTTCATTATCACAATGTGATTTTACGGATTAGATAGACCTTCAGTAGGTACGCCGATTCGGTTATAATTATTACATAGTTGTCTACCTATCAAATCACCTACGTCACTTTCGATATACAAACCGGGTTCATGTACAGAATCGGCATGACGACAGAATAAGCATAACAGCGCACGGCGGTATCCACCACTTCGTCACAACATCCCACTAGTTCGAACGACGCGCCTGCCTGTCTTTTATCACCAGTACGACGAAAGACTGGAATAAGTAGCCGTGTCGGTATTCCCGTTCGATTAGTGTCTTCAAGTGAAGACTGAATTGGCATCTTCTAGTTCGTGCACTTTACCATCGAAGACTTCTTCGCCACTTACAATCAAGTCGGATCTTAGTCAAGCGCTAACTTACTTATGGTAAAAAAATCATTTTAATGGGAATGAAATAAAACAAGATATAATATTTTGTAATAGGTACTCCTTTATTTACTGTATACCCCCGTCGCCTACTCTACGCCGCAAGCCGGAAACTACACAATATATTACATTACGCCAACTCACACAGCACTGCCCGCTGCTGCAGGCTGCTCACGCAGGCTTAAAGCTCTTTTTGCTTTTAAAAAAATCCTCTCGCCATATACAACACATCGCATTGCAATTTAGTAATAATAAAATGGCCCCTCCCCTCCGCTAATACGTGTTAGAGCAGCGTGGTGGAGTATGGTCTGAACATCCTCAGTTATGAGGAGACCGTTAATAGTGGGCTGTTAATGAGTTGAAGGCCACAGAATCCTGAACTATACTATAGATTAACACAATATGATAATCCCTCATAGTATCCGATAGGTGTAGCTAAAGCGTCGCATTAAAAATGACTGATATATATTTAATTATATTTCACGAAATTACGCACATGTAATTTACAAAATACTTGTAATAGATACATTTTATTATGTAAAGTGCAACGCGATCCGCCTGTATATGAACGATCGGCCTTATAACACCACAGGGCTATATTTTGACTTTAAAACTTGTCAATTAAACCCAATTCAAAATATTCATACATATAAAAACTTTTAAAGTATTTTTTATAATTACACAACCTTGCAAATAAATACATAAATAACAGAAAACAAATGACATTAATAGTCGTAATTGGACGTTGAAGAATTATAAACAAGGTGGGGTTTCAATGTTTTTAAAATTAGTTAACCAATTTTTGTGACATAAAAATACATAATTCTTAATCAATATAATTTCAATTTACAAATAATTTGCCGCAATTTTGGCTATTGAGTTTTCACACTTAACAAAACTTATACAGCATTTATTCAAAATATAACCCCGACCACTACGCCACATTATTTACATATTATTATTAAATTCAAGAATCTTATACAAGTTATACGTTATTGGTTCTTACGCTCCGAGTACGAACATGCCGATTTAAAACCAATTAATCTAGGTATTATATAACTCAAACAAGACTGAAGTTGGTTAAAAGCAACAACTACATAGCCTTCTATGGCGAACTCTTTCTGACAAAACATTAGTTATATCGACTTTATTAGACACTGCCATATGTACTACCCAATATTTATGGATTTCTCATATAATGCAGTTTCAAATTAATTAATTACGGTGTTTAATTTGACACTTTAAGCCTTCACCTTAGCAATAATTGAATATTTTTATAATGGAAATAAAACATTACGCTTGTAGTAGGCTACATCGTCATTAATTTCAATTACTAATTTCAAGTATTTTACATAATACTCATATTTGTAATAACCACCAGCCTCATATAACATTCAAAGCAAATAAAAGATTCTCAAACCGCATGAGCCATTTATGAAATAATAAATAATAATATTACTATGCATTTCATAAGTTAATTTTAAAATCATTCGTTTTAAGAATTTAAATCAGCATGTCCATACTATTCCACGATACAAAAGGGAGAATTTGATTATCTATAAGTACTTATTTGGCAATTTCACAGTCAGATTTTACGAATATAGATATTTATCTTTTAATATATTATCGTATTGTTTCCAAGCTTAATTCATGCAAAAATGCTATATATACTAGTGTTTTGTGACATGTTACGGATCTGGACATCTTAATTCCTGAGATTGGAGTGATCTGAGATGAATTTTGAATTTGAGACACGATCGAATGTCAGATAACGATGATCGGTCGCATGTACGAAAATTAAATATATAAAAA
>DWJZ01000871.1:0-27320 GCA_018249125.1 Asbolis capucinus | reverse complement strand
CCATAGCACAAGCTAACGCTTAGTTTGGGGTCAGATGGCCGTGTGTGAGTTGTCCAAAGATATTTATTTATTTTATTCTGTACTAATGTAGTTTCTAAGTTATTACTAACACATGCATCTTGTTGTTCGTAATTAAGAATTTGAATTAATAATTACAATGTTTATTGTGGTTCTAAACCAAACATTTGCACTCAGTGAGCCTAAGACACAGAAGATGAAGTAAAAATCAAATACGTGTAAATATGGAACTACTCTACTACTTATAACGGAAAAAAAACACTGAACATTACTAAAATACATCGTCGAATATTGCATATTCCACTCCTTCATTTGACCGATGTTTTTGTGACAAGTACCTTTCACTCATTCGATGTAATTCAACTGTTTATTTCTCCCACTCTTATGGCAATTTGGAATGATATTCATCTCGTGTTCAAGGCCGGCTGCGTGAGCGAGAGCCACTTATCATTTTTAAGGTTGTAAGCACTTTAACAAGAAGTGGTCACCTGATGGTAAACGACCACCGTCGCCCATAGACATTAACACCAGACTGGGGTGTTATTATCGCGTTACCTGCCAGAAAAAGAGTAATAGATCCGAATGCGCGGGGAAGAGAAAGAGACGATGGAAGTAGTATATTGTTGAAACTGAAATCAAAAATGACACCAACAGATCCCTGAAATTAACATATCACTTCAGGACTAATGTCAGAAGAAGAAGGATGACTGAAGGACGGAGAGAAGAAGAGGACCAGTCCCAAGCGTCCAGTCGAACAACGTATCGTTTGGCGGCTGTTTCATGCAAGAGAGTGGTAGCCAGCCAGACGGGCTTCACAAAAAAAATACGTCTCCGAACCATCGAGCAAATTGGCATAGTGTACATTTCGTACCAGTGCAAGACTCAGGTTATGAGTGGCACGAAGCCTAATTCGGAAAACAGGAATAATACATTTTATACTATGTGTTTCCTGAACAGAGAAACTCAGCCCATTTTATTTAACAAATAAAATGATTTTTATGTTAAAGTTTATTTGTTAATTTCTAAAGCATCTTGAGTTTTTCCAACATCCTTTTATTTTGTTCCTATTTATAAATATAACATAATAAATATAAAGCCTACGTCAACAAATCAAATCAAAATTGTTATACTAATGCTAATTATTTTGTAATTATCAAATTTACATATGTTAATTATTTTATAATAATTAATAATACTGGTGAAAACTTATTAATTGAAGAACTTTTTCATTAATTTATCTAGCATTTCTTCAGACTAGGTTGACATAAAACAATTTTCATCCCTGCCCCAGGTTGAAATTTCAAAAACGCTTTTTTAAGACATATATTTATTGAAAGGCCGGTTGGTCTAGTGGTTAGTGAACCTGACTACTGCACCGAAGGTCGTGGGTTCGATTTCAACCCAAATCAAACTTTTCTGTGATGAGCAGGAATGTTTGTTCTGTGTGTAAAAAAGTATATATTTAAATATATATATATATGTGTTTATCAGTTTTCTGCTTACCATATTACAAGCAAAAGCTTAGTTTGTGGTCAGATGGCCGTGTGTGAGTTGTTCAAAGATATGTACATATTTATAACCTACAATGTTTTTTCGGTTCGGCCGTAATTCGGCCATAAGATAGTCTCATGCAAAATTTTATTCCCTATATAAACTATTTCAAGCTTTTTTTAACAAAATTGATTCGGTGAAGTGTACCAGACAGGCAGATTAATAGACGGAGAGAAAGTTGTAGAATTATTTTCGCAATATGTAATATTATATTAGTATGATATTAGTGAACATTCCTGTACTGAGCGTACGTAAAACTAAAAAGAAATGCGTTCGCGAGGACATATTTCGAAACGCAAAAGTGAAGCAGTATACATATATACGGAGCCTGAGTGCTCAGCTGTCATTCCATCGATTCATATCTACCGATACATATCTATCAAACAACTATAATGAAAGCTTTCGTAAGTTAAAATAAATTAAACGTTTGTATACTCATACTTCCATAGGACCGTCCTGAAAAACAGCGAGGGCGAAGGCAATTGAAATAGTACAAATTTTAAGTTTTATGTACTTTACAATATTCTTAAACTCCCTACTTACTATGTACATCTTCTAACCTTATTAGTCCAAGATTGTGTAACAACACATATATGGAAATAACACATCACAAATAAAATTCAACCCGAGAACAAACGTCCATCTGATGAATAAATATCAAACCCGCTAGGGAATATAACGCAAAATTCGCTACCCAGCCGTCGTCACTACCAACTGCGCTGGATTCGTTTCATAAAATATTATAATCTTATTAATACTATCAACGCGAAAGTCTGTGAGGATGTATAGATAGATAGATTTTTGTTACTTTGTTTGTCCTTCACGTAAAAAATACTAAACGGATTTGACGTAAATTTTGCAAAAGGGTAGATTACAGTTTGGAATAACACATAGGCTACTTTGTATCAAAATACCACGCAGGCGAAGCCGCGGGCGTGCCCTAGTTAGATGTAAAACATAATGAAATTATTTGCTCCACAGATCGTAACTTTCTGCGCCCTGGTGGCTTGTTCTGCAGCTGGTAATGTACGTGAGAAGCGCGGCTACCTTGGCGGACTGAGCACCAGCGTTGGGTACTCCGGAGGGTACAGTGGCGGCTTTGGTGGACACGGCGGATACGGCGGCGGATACGGCGGCGGATACGGCGGCGGATACAGTAGCGGTTACGGTGGCGGATACGGTGGCGTCAGCTACTCGCCTCGCGTCATCTCTCAGAACAGGGTTGTCAACGTGCAGCGTGTTGTTTCAGTGCCGCAAGTAGTGAACGTACGTAAAGTGGTATCAGTGCCTCAAGTAGTCTCCGTTAATAGGGTTGTCGCTACTCCTACCTACTCCGGCGGATACGGCGGATACTCTGGCGGATACGGCGGATACTCCGGCGGATACTCCGGCGGATACGGCGGATATGGTAGTGGATACTCCAGCGGCTCCAGCTATGGTTCTGGCTATGGATCTGGGTACTCAAGCGGCTGGTGGTGAAACTTAGCCAAACAGAGCTGTGATTGTAATTTTAAGTTTTATGATAAGTAATTTTTCCTCATAATCTCATTAATAAATATACATTTTCTTTAATTATACTTTATTTAATTTTTTCCATTTTCATAACTATTTGCCATTAATGTAATAATATAAAAAAACCCCAACGAGTTCCTGACCAAGATGGTAGCCTGTTATTTACTCAAAATATACTATAACTAGTGTAATATAACATATAGTTATTATGGATCTAAAGGTTATCAGAAATACAAATAAAGACCTTCGATCAATAATACAACTAGATGTCGATTCAGCGACAAAAATGCGTCTCGACACGTACCAGCTCTCGTGAAATGTGGGCTGGTATTTTGCTTAGTTCGTTACAAACAGCTAAGATATATACACGTTTCACAATACCGCAATCTTTATTTAAATATTTAAAGTACAATAGGTGTGAATAGGTTAAACATAGAAAGTATTTTAAATTTTTTCTTAGTTCGTTTTTACTTCAACGAAGATAAATAAATAAATATCTCAGAACAACTCACACACGGACATCTGATCCCAAACTAAGCGTTAGCTTGTACTATGGTGATCAAACAACTGATAAACATACATATATATTTTTAAATACATACTTGTATAGATAGTTTTACACCCAGACACACAGAACAAACATTCCTGCTCATCACAAAAAAGTTTAACCTGTGTGGGAGTCGGCCCACGACCGTTGGTGTAGCAGTCAGTTTCACTAACCACTAAAAAAACCGGCCTGTCGTTTACGAGCCATTACGTCAAATATGTTCTTTGTGTGTGTCATAACACGTATTTAGGTGTTTTTTTAAACCTTGAATTGGTCACACACATGGAAAAAATGCATTTTCAGTACACACAACATCTCACAATCACTGCTAGTTTCGGCCTAAAAATTTTGCTGGTGTACACAGTACTACACAGTACATCATTTGTAGGACACGGGACGTAGGATTTGTAAGCGGGGCTCTCGTCACTCGGACTCTGACTGTGACAACACTGGCTTCAACCCATTGCTGACCCATTATTGAGCACAGGTCTCACACTGAGGAGGACTACCTCGCTACTCCACTGCACTGCTCTAATGCGGATTGGTGGGAGGGTTAATGACTAACCCAGATGGCGGAAGTTTTTATGGCGTCTGTGCCCTCGACATGGCTTAATAGCTATCTAACGATAACAACCAGGACCGACGGCTTTACGTGCCCTCCGATGCATTGAAGCGTTTTTGCCACTAGCGATCACCCATCCCAACGACCGCGCCCGCTGTTGCCTTATTCGACAGCTTACAATCGAAAATTTATTTAAAATTATTTTTAACTATTTAATATCTTAGTATTTTGTCACACAATAATAACACGCAATTGTCTACAAGGTATAAGGAATTTGTTTAATTCCCATACACCTGATTTGACCATTGTAATGTTCGTTTTTCTTATTTTGACAAACTTTGTCAAACAAAGACAGAAGGTAACAATGTGACCATGTTCATATAGCCCAACACATTACACATATAACAGAATTATTGGTGGATATTGGTGGTTTTCCCAGTTGTGATGTATCTAGTCTCTACCCGTATCTTAGATCGTTACAACTTTTCAAATCACAATTACATCCGCGAGATTTGTAAAAATAATGAATATAAAAGTTTTATTAATTTTTATAGATTATTTTCACACAAAATTTATTTACAAATTTTGTTTATTAATTATTTTTTTAATTTGAAGTTCCAAAAGATTTTTTTAATCCCAAAAAGAGTTTTTGTAAGTACGAAAAGAAGTTTTTAAAGTTCTAAAAGAAGTTTTTATAAATTCCAAAAAAATTGTTTTATTTGTCTCAAAAGAATTTTATAAGCCCCGAAAGAAGTTTTTATAAGTCTGAAAAGAATTTTTATAAATCTCAAAAGTAGTTTGTTAAATCTCAAAATGTATTCATTATACTATGTCAATATACTACGAGTATGTAAATTGTTTCAAAATATCAAAACGTGAGATGGATAAAAACGTGTGTTAATGTCATTTGTCATCCTGTCAAAAGTGTATTCGCGCCAATGCAGCTGAGGTGTTATTTTTCTAATTAAATATATTATTTGCTCATAGTTATAAATTATTTTTTGATTTATATCTTTAAAATAATGAATAATAATTTTACAGTCACATCACCAGTACCGCGGAGGATTGGAATAATATTCCCGCGTCGGTGTTTCTGTTCGATTATACTGTAAATATCTTCAAGTCAAGAGTAATACGCTTCTACCAAGTTAGTGCGCTTTACCATCAAACTTCTATTCTTCGTCACTTTGTCACTTCATCATCCCTTATTTATGGTAAAAGATACATTTAGAAGTTTTTAATCTGACGCGATGACGTATGGTCAAGATGGCGGGAAGAAAAAAGTTTTTGACTGACATGGGTTGACGCGCTGTTGTTTTTGTATCTTATAATTATGTTATAGAAAATTTATGTAATAATTCTTCCTATTTTTGTGAAAAGTGTCGCTGATCATTTTAAAATAATCATTTTTATCGTTTGAAAATAAACCTTTAAATGCCTTCGAAAAGTAATACAATGAAACTATCATTGTTAACGTAGTCCCATCAATTAAATACGCATAACAAAAAATAACTCAAAAACTAACCGTCAGATGTCGCTCAAAATGCAATCATCCGGCAAGTATTAGCTTTTGAACAAAAAAAGAATTAGCAAAATCGGAATAACCAATAAACAGTTATGAGGTAAAATATAAAAAGAAAATATCGAAAGCATAATAAATTCAAAACTGCTCGTCGGATGTCGTTCAAAATATAATAGTACCACAAGACCAACACAAGCTTTCGAACAAAGAAAGAATGTTCAAAATAGGCCTACACATAAAAAAGTTCTGAGGTAACATACGTAGTCGCAGCCAATTAAATATGCATTATTAAGGATAAATGAAAAACTGCCCGTCAGATGTCGCTCAAAATTATATGGCAGTATGAAGCAAGTACTAGCTATTGAATAAGAAAAGAGTCATCAAAATCAATGAACCCAATACAAAGTTATGAACGAACAATAAGAAAAACAAAAAAAAACTAATAACTCCGAAACCTCCCGTCAGCTGTTAGTGCCATAAAACTACGGGACAAGTATTACCTTTGAAATAAAAAAATAATTATCAAAATCAATCCACCCAGTTAAAAGTTATGCAGCACAAAAGAAAAATATTAAAAAAACAATAACTCCAAAACTACTCGTCAGAGGTCGGTTAATAAAAATTGGACCACATCGCAAGCACCTGCTTTCGATCAAAATAAACATTTTCAATATTGGTCTACTCAGTAAAAAGTTCCGAGGTCTCCTTTTTTTAATGAAAATAGTGTAATTTAAGGTAAAAATAGTGTAATTGAAGAAGTGTTTTTGTTAATCGAGATACAATTGCCACGAAATAGACTTACAAAATATCGTGAGTACCCATATAATAGTAAAATCATATATCATCATTGCAACCCATAACTTTCCCACTACTGGGCTCGGTTCTCCACTCACCATGAAATGGGTACACGCTACAGTCTACCACCAATTGGACTAGTAGACTTCACACTCTATGGAGAAACTCTCAGGAGTGCAGATTTCCTCACGATGTTTACCTTCACCGCAGCAAGTGTTAATCAACTTCTGATACGCACATAACTTTGAAAATTAGAGGCGCGCCGCAAGGTTTGAACCCGAGACTTCCTGTTCGAAAGACCATCGTTCAAACCACTACGTTATCATTGCTTTCAATTTCCTTCCAAAATTATTTATGTTTTGTATTAATACAAGACGTTAACTGATAAATACAAAATACAATCCTAAACATATTTTCGAAATCCAAATATTCCCACTATTCCCAGGCAGATGATAATGGGATGTCTTCCAGTATTCAAGCGGCGACAGAACCCTTCTCGAAACATCAGAGCAATTCATCTTGTCTAAGAGGTTTTGCATGGATAGCTGGTATTTTTCAAGGCGCTATCTCTCTTAGAATAACCGATCAACTCGTTGCTAGCGTTGCCCTGAGTTCAATGTCTCCTAGATTGTTTTGTCTATGATATTGGGTAATGTCAAATGATGTAGGTTGGTGGCCTTCGAACTGAGTTCTGGGTTCGATTTCCAGGGAATTTAAGTGATAGATAAATGCTTGTAATCGGATACAATTAATAACATGATGACTTTTGTGGAAAGGCTCTGTCGTCTTAGTGTTGACTCTGTCTGCGGGCCCGGATAGCGGGTTCGATTTTCGGAAATTTATGTGATAGATGTAGGTCAGTATGTTGGTCAAGTATAGTATACCTGACAAAAAACATCATGTACATTGATAATCCGTTACAAAATATGACTCAACAAATTACAGCACACTTGTAATGCTCAAGTCAGATATTTTATGATTTTTTTCTTTGATCGTATGTTTTAGTTGATGTGTGATGTCATTGATTCGATCAACAACAAACAGTAATATATACGCGGACAGAAATTTGTGTTACATTTTTTTGGAGGTGTCATCTAGCTTATTCTTAATCGAAGTTATACATAGGCAGTCTTTATTTGCGTCATTTCTCTTTTAATACCGGAAATACTTCTGGAAGTATTCCTATAAACTTATGAAATGTCAAGTTTTCTGGACTTCCTTTCTATCTCCTTTTTTAACATTCTACAGGGTAACTACTTCCAATGATTCCTATATCCCATTGCTGGGCTAGGGTGTCCTTTCACAATGTCAAATATACAGTAGCATTCTGTTTTTTCAACTCTTTGGAAGCCATTCCTTTCAATTTTATTCCTTCTCATTTCACAAAGTAACTCATTTCATTCGTCATAGAATTCAACAAAATTGAACTCTATCTACAGTACAATTATGTAGAATTAAAAAAAAACTCGCGACGACAAATCTCTGCTGGAACACAATTACCCCAGATTTAATACAATAGAAGTTCTCAGCGATGCAATGTTACATTGGGATTCTTACAAAGGAATGTAACTTACAAACCCAATTTGTAAGGTCTATGATGTACAATCGAAGGGTGTGCATTTGTAAAAATGCTAGTAAACCCTTTCTTGAATTTAGGTGGTAACGCCTTATGTTTACAAATAGCATTCGCAATTGACGTGGGAATATAGCTATTCATTTTTATCGGGCAGTTGGGGTATAAAGTAGAATCAATCCTTCTTGAACCTAACTTTTCTGACTTCGAAATCTTTGTAGCTTCTGCCTATTCATCTGTCATCAATATAGCGGAGATACTATTACCGTGACTCTGAGGGCAGTAGTTAATACCAGGGAGCTGAAATTTTGTATGTAATTTACCACAAATACATATTTTCACTTAGCTCTCTTACTGGTAACATGGGGAAACAATTTTAATTCTAACCTACTTTTTCCCGCGACTACGTCCATTTTCATAAAATTCGTATCACTTCATATATTTATATATGGTTTTAACTTGACGAAGATTTTCATACAAACATTACCTCTATTTCAACCTCTCGACCTGCTGAGACTATTTTTATTTTTAGAGTCCAAATTTTAGCTTTAATTTGAAATAATAAGTTTTATATTGATACATTTTTTAAACTCATGTGTACACCGTTGTATCAGCTATATGGTTATTGAAATCTGTAAAAAAAAAATTTCAATGCTATTGAATTCTACTAAATTTAAATGAAAAACTAATACTATAATATGCAAAGATGAACGAAAAGTTGATGGAACTCTGATAAGACCGTCTGCCATACCTCTTTGTCAACTCTACGTGAAGGTATTTAAGTACACAGACAACTATGATACCTACAACACACGACTACTAGGTACTGCTAGCGACATCTAGTGTCAAGTAGAATAAATTATGATTACGCTGAGGGTTCATAGCGGCGTATTTAAGAACTTTCTCGTTAAGCTTGCCAACAAAAGTTACATAAATTACGGTGCCATCTAGCGTCAGTGAAACTAAAGCAAGCACGACGACTTAGTCGCAGAAAACAGCTTGTTATTATATTAGGTTCTGCTATTCCGGGGAAAAAAATATATCAAACATAATGTAAACATGAAACGTGACCCCACCACAGGGTCCAACCATCGGGAGTTATAAGTGTTGATACTAGCATTATTTTTCAACTTCGTTCCATGTTCTATGAACTGTCGCAGTCTTCTGTAAAATACTATTACTAAATTATTAATTGAGTACCTATAGGTAACCGTTCAGTATTTTAAGCACATACTCTATATTTCCCAAAATTAAATCAATTTAACCTTGAACCAAATTACCTTAACTTCCAAATATTTTATTACTTTAAAATATTGTTATTTATTATAATAAGATCTGCGCATCTTCAGTCAATATAGTCAATATTATGGAAGATCAGATTAGCTAAAATAGAAATTTCTACACTCGGTACTATTTTTTTCCAATAAAAGAAGGCATAAAAATTTATATTATTCGTCGTGTCGTAAAACTCTTACTTTCTGCGATGTGATGGCCAAGTGATTTTTGTCTTTATAGCTTGTAGGTAAGGTGAATAATAGGATAATAAAATTATAATCTCTTTATTTATGTCGGTTTCAGCAGAAAGCAGAATGTAATCTTATTAAGAGCTTGTAACATCTGGAATTATATTAAATGTAAGGTCCGTTAATTATTATTGTTTTAATTCACACTTTCAATCTTACCACCGACTCTTAGTGTGCATCGGCGATAAGATCGCCTATTGCACGTTCCTAACAGCAAGTTTTATAGGTACATAATAAATTTTTTGTGGTTATGATTAAATAATTAAAATAAAATACATTACCTCAGCAGTAACTCTGTAGGCGCCTTTTCCTTTACCATGTTCTGGGGAGTGACGAAGTGTCTTGGCGTCTATCTGCACGTTGGTCTGCATCTTGCGTAGTTTCTACTAATTGTCTTACATCACATTTTATTTAGTTTACTTAAAGTTCATATTTGTAAGTCCAGACCGTTCACAATTTTACTTTAAATTTACATTTACACTTCGATACGATACTTTGTACTTACTCTCTCAGTTTTTCATAAATATTTAGGTTTAGTTGCATTTTGGCGAGTTTTTATTATAAGGATATTTTTGTAACTTCAGTACAATTTTTTTTAATAATATCTTTATTTATTTTTACATTTCACATATATTTGTTACAGTCCTTTTTTTAATTTCGGCTTGTTTTCACTTTTTTGATTTATTCCTTCTTCTGTTGGAATTTTTTGAACATAATTTTACCAAAGTTTTTTTACTTCATTTAGAAGTTCCTGCTTAAATTTAATAATACTTTGCGTGTACCTGAAACAAGACAAAAAAAAATACAGTTTTTACTTTGATATTTAAGTAAACTTTGCTTAAGTGAATAAAGTTAAGATTAGATTTTATAAACTGTCACATCAAAATAATAAATTCGACAATGGGACTTAAGTTTCATATACGAATATGAATTATCTTGACTACGATGCGAGTATGTTGGAAAATGTAGTTTCTCAAAAAACTTATTTTTAACTCCGCTATTCATTGATAGATGGCGCTGTGAGTACAACCGAATAAAAAGGGATAATTTAAAAATTGGTTGACCAACACAATTAAGGTTTATGAAAAAATATTATATACATACAAATATTGCGCAGTTTCATGACTTGCTAAGTTTTACACTCTTACTGGCATTGACTGCAAAATTTAGCCTTTAAGGTTGCTACAGATAATAAATAGATATTTATTTTATTAAAAAGGCTGATGACCACTTTTTTACTTTTAAATAGTCATTAATTATATAACAAAAAATGTCTTTGTTTTAGTGGTAACTTTTCTAAGACAAAAAAAACTTTGTCAGCAAACAACAATTTTCCCCGTCATGAACCAAATTGTCGAACGCCTGTCCATTGTTTGTCTGATTTACGAGAACCAATAAACGGCCATTGAGATGACAATGGGCAGAGCGCGGCAGACACAGCTATTATTTAAGAGCAAGAATAAGTTGCCAACGCGTGAGGAACGGGGAAATTAACACTGTTCGATGCGATATCGAAACGACATCGATGCGACATCGAGGTTAATATAAATATATGTACATCTTCGTTGAGTTACCGAATAAGGTAATAACTGAACTAAGAATCAAATAAACTAAGAAAACTTTAAAAATATTCTACGTTCAACCTAATTACACCCATTGGTTGTAAAATCTAATTGGAATACATATTGGGGCATTATAAAACATGTATTGGCTGTTTGAAATGAACTAAACAGAACACCAGCCCACATTTCAAGGGATCTGTTATGTGTTGAGCTATTTTTGTCGCTGATCCGTCATCTAGTTGCGTTATTGATAGGCTCTCACTATTAATGTATATTTGCGAATAGCGGTAAAATTGGTTGAATTTTTTTGGTTTGTGACGTATTGAAATGTTGTAGTTGCTATGGAGGGCTCCGAAACGGACTATACTACGTCGGGGAGTCTAGACTTATGGATGACCCATTAGGCTTAGGACAAATTCTTACCAGTGGCGAAAGTTAATGGATATCCAACAGTAACCGTCAAGGCCGATGGATAATTAGAAATCAAGGATTCGAATTCAATTATCATTATCATAATAGGTACTCACTAAGCAGCTCCATATTATCTTTACAGCATTTTCTAAATGTAAAAATATTTTCGTATCTCTAAAACCATGGTCTAAATAAGTTAGTAAACAACATCGTAAATACACTTTTAACGTTGCTTTACGACTTCTCATGTTTATAGTGTACGATACGATATCGTATCGTCGAGTCGTTACATTATGTTATGAATAAAAATTCTGTTTGACTTTCTTCAATCTCATCATCGTGTAAAAACCACATTTAATCGGATTTTTTACTTATTTTTATTTTTTTATAAGAGGTCCAGACAAAATAGCTCTTTCTGGTTATTACAAGCTTTTATTTAACTTGCAGTGTATGTTCGTATATTAGTATGTCAGTATATTTGTTTGTTACGGTCAAATCTTGCGTGCTTAATTAGACCCACTTCTTCTTACACCACGGACCTGAAATTTTGCATACTGCTACAGTTTCAATGCTGCTATGATCAGGATTGTCTCCAGAGAAAGGAACTCCTTAACGGTTAACAATACGGTTATGAAATTGTATGTTTCTACGTATTAGGGCTCTGCAATTAAAGCTTGTGTATTTAAATGTAAATATTTTTAATAAACCTTTTTTTTCTATCATTATAACTTTACTACTCTATTGAAGCTGTTTATTTAAATTACAATAATTTTAAAGTAGTTCCATTGTTTGTCAACTGTTTATATTTTAACAATTTTATAATCTCGCTAAGAATGTTTAATTCTGTTTAATTTTGTCATTATTCAAAGATTACGTTACGAGCTACAAATCGCTTAATTAACAATTTAGATTGATATGTGCTGTAGTTTCTATTATTAAGTTGAAAATTAATTATTAACTTGTAAATTAAAGTACATTTTCTCAAACCTTAACTATGGTTTAGGAAATAGAGTGCGCTACGGCTGATAGACAGACGGACAAATGGACATAGAAGTCCTAAAAATTTTGACGACCTTTGTAAACAGTAATCAAAGTCAGCTGATTCCTGGTTAAACCAAAGGTTGATAAAGAATGCTTTTAGTATTAAGTCCGTTTTGTACAACAAAGTTTTAAATAAATAAAGTAATTTCAATGTGTAAAGACATCGTATTCTTATCAAGGGCATAGTGTCTTATTTTTGTTGTACATGTTATTTTTGTCATAACCCACTAATTTTGTTGTTCATATAAAACGTCTAACTTAACACGTCTGACTCCAACGCTTACGTGCGTACGTGGTCGTTCGACGACATATCGTGTCGTAACAAATAAAAAGTTTGTGGTGTGTTTATTTCTATAGCAATATATCCGAAGCTTACTTTTGATGCCCAGCGTATATTGAAGGATATACGAAATAAAGTAAGTTAGGTACGATCAGTGAAGGTTAAAAGAAAAAAACCCTTTATAATGTTACTGACTGGCCTGTTGGCTTAATGCAGGAGTCGACAACCCTCAGTCCTTATGTAATCGAACGTGCCTATTGAATACCATGGTACTAATCATTTTGCGGACGACATCTCTTACATTTTTCTTTTTTGAAGTCTGTTTTTTTTAAGTATTATTAATTTTTCTTTTTAAAACCTCAGTGAAGATATTCAGCAATAAACTATAACTTTATTAAGTAAACCAAAAAATACAAGTTTAATCTGACGGCTAATAAAAAGCGAATTATATGGAACAGCTTCACGCGATGGCCTACAGAACTGCAGGCTAATAACAGCTGTAATTTACTTATACGTAGGGTTGGCACAAATTATTTGAAGGAACACTCGAACGAAAATCTGCGCTCAAGTCCTGTGCACACGTCTAATTAGGTGCATATCAGAAGTTGATTATCACTTGCTGCTATAAAGGAAATTATTGTGAGAAAACCTGCACCCCTGAGTATTACCCATGAAGTTGGCAAAGGTGTGTGAAATCTACTAATACACACTTGGCCAATGCGGTGGACTTTTGCCTGTATTTCTCATATGCAACTGGGTTGTTACGATGAGGGTTGGCACTTATCAATAACATCTTAGAGGCAATAAAGATATACAAGTCTTATCATGTGAGGTTGCACTAGTGTCCAATAATTTCAATTTTAATCAAGTAAAATAAAACGTTTTCACGGTCACTAACATACACACGCTCCGTATAAAAATAAACATTAAAAAAATTTGTGTATTTGGAATTACTGGTAAGACTTATTGCTATTTCCTTACGTCAGGCGCTTTTTGATTTTGATCAACATTTTCGATACGAAGATCTTAAATTCCAATTGATTTAATCTATATACTTTTGGATCCGGCAAAGAATCTCAACAACGTGTTTGAAAATTATTGTATGATGTTAAGTAGTGCTGATTGGATTGATGAAACGAACTCTAAATAGAAACGATCTAACATTAGTTCCGCTCCAACTCACCACCACAAAATAGTCTTTTCTATGCCAACTGGCACAAGTTAGATCATTAAATTCATTGATAAAAACCACTGATTTCTATATTATTACCCAAACCAGAATACCTATTAAAAGTAAGTTATCCCATTGGAGGATGACATTTAAAAGATATTTCAGCTATTTTCCCGTGTATGAATGCGTGCAACAGTCTTCATTCCCGCACAACTTTCCAAAATGGTAGAAAAAATATTGATTTCTACCAAAACCACAAACTTATATTAGAATTTGTTAAGAATATAAAATTGGATAGTTGTTATTTTTATAACTTGATGAAAGGCGACAACTTTGGACAGAATAATATTTGTATTGTTTTGTATTACTTGTACATATTTATACAATAATAATGAATAAATTTAAATTATAATAAATTGCGATGTGACAACCCTAACTCCGTTTAAGGTCCGCTCTGGTCAGTAGCTCGCGTGATTGCAAGTCCCGTGCACATTTTGTATACAACTGTTAAATACCTTATATTTTTTCCTTTTAAATTAATAAATCATTACTAGAACCATACATAGCTATGAGCATTGGCGGTCCTGCGACCCAAGACAAATGCTTTTTTTTATTTATTTTTTCCGAAAAAACAGAAACCATATTTTTATGCACCAAATGTCATTCCCATATATTTCCGAACTAGCGTTTGATGTCAACGATAACAGAAAAAGCATTTGTCTCAAGGTCCTGCCAGCTTTAATTTAGTCACCCTGCCTGTAAAAATATTTTAAATCCAGCCAGTTCAGATAATCACGAGAACGGTGGTATAAGAAATAATAAACATAGAATTCGTGTCATTTAATTTGCACTTAAATATAATTTATGACATAATGTAATCTAATTGTTATATAATTTAGTCGACATAGATAAATTTAGACTTATTATTATTATTTTTATTTGTAATGATTTAATAAATATCTTATAAGAAATTTGCATGCTACAAACTTAGCTGAATAAGATACTCTCATGGACGTGTAAAATAATTAAGAGCTATACCATGTATATTCGATGCAAATAAGTAAATAAACGATTCCAGTAAATCCTGCTAAGTACTCCACTAATATTCTAAATGTGAAAGTTTGTGAAGATATTTGAATGTTTGTATTTCCTTAACGCGCTAAACGTTGAACGGATTATGGTGGAACTTGGCACATAGATAAACCAAATCCAGGACATTAATAAAGGATAGATTTTATCTCGACTGTAAGTTCTCCAGGGATGATGTTCCAGTTTATATCTTCGAAAGAAATAAAGAAAAAAAATATATATATATATATATATATATATATATGTGTATGTATATTATCAGCAAAACAGAATAAAGAAAAAGTATTGAAATTAAAAATATCAGTAAAAACAATATGTACATTAATAAATAATAAAAAAAAAACATATATTTAAATGTATGCTGATAAAATAGGGACGCACTGAGCAAAATGGCCGTCGTAAGCCAACAGCCGCTGGTTGGCGACCGGTAATGTTCGGATGTTTGCGTTTCCTTCACGCGCTAACCATTGCATGAATTAAAATGAAACTTTGCACACACATAGATAACTATGTATATAGTATATCTAGCGTATAGGCTAACACGTAGCTACTTTTTACAAGATATTTAACTTGCAGTATATGTTTGTATATTAGTTTGTGACGGGTCAAATCTTGCAAGCTTAATTAGACCCACTTCCTTTTACACTACGGAGCTGAAATTTTGCAAGAACCTTCCGTTCTGATGACAATGCATTTTTATGAAAAGCATAATGTAATACTATGTTCAAGATTGAATCTAGACAAGAGTACTCCTTAATGGTAAATTTTATGAAAACTTTACGGAGTCATGTGCGTTTTAAGCATTTAAATGTCACTCGCTATAACGGTGAAGGAAAATATCGTGCAAAAACTCAAAGGTGTTTGAAGTTTGCCATCACACTTGGCCAGCGTGGTACGACCTTAACCTTTTCATTCAGAGAAGAGACCCGTGCTCAGTGGGCCATGATACGTGGAGACGATGATTCTTCTGCCGACTACCAGCTATATAAGCGTTTCCAGTGCTTCGAATTCCCAGTCTACAATACAAATATTCTCAAACCAAAGTTAAGTGGTCGACATACAATTAAGAGAAATCTCGTGAAAATTAATGATAAAACTAAATTCAGTAAGATTTAGCTAAGTCTGGACTTCAAACAAAGACAATTAGTGTCTAACTTGGCGCCTGTTGACCTTTAACGAACAGACATGTAAAAGCAAATGTTTGGATTGCTGGTAAGTAAGGCGGTTTCCCACGGTGTGGTTGGATGATCGTAACGCCGCACCGTTGGAAGCGAGCATCACAGTATACAGTGACGTTATAGACGTAAACAAACGCGAGACTTCACTGAACCTAAATCACACTGACGAAGTTTTCTAGGCCACCAATAGAAAGTAGGTATAACTAGTTTGTGTCCGTGGATTCGCTCGCGTGTGGTGTTGATAAAACAAACTAATTGATGTATTATTTATATATTTATTTTTATTTATATGCTTATGTGGAATACAGTGGGAGATCACAAATAAAGACTGGTTGGTGATAAAAAAAAAAATTAGTACTTTTACTATGTGCTAAATGAATTACTAAAATAGTATTAAGTTAAAATTTATATAAATAACGTGCTAGGCGTGTCCTCTCGGTCCGATGTAAGATATTCCAGAGGCAACTTCGGTTCTTACAAGTATAATTTATAAAGATAGGTTGTACAATAGCCGGTAGCACCGGCGTGTAATATACTTTATTGTATGTAGGTAAAAAAATACCAGCAAGTACAAAATACCAAAATACAAGCAAATAATACACACAGCACAAGGGCGGCCTTATCGCTCCATAGCGATTTCTTGCAGGAAACACAGAAAACTAAATGAATAACAGAAAAATATCAGGAGTATACAAGACAGGAAAGCAAACAAATTGTTACACACTGCAATCTATTTTTGTGCCAAATTTCATTCTATTTAAACAGATTTTACGTATAAAGTAACATATTTCCATCTTTTCTCATAAATTTTCGCATTTATAATATTAGCAAGATAAGATATTATTACTAACCCTCATAACTGAGGAGGCATTTCACGATTTTGACCTTAGGAATCTCTAACTAACGAAACTTGCCTTTTCCTAGCATAGTTCAATTCCTTATTCTAATCGTTAAGCAAGTTACCTAAGGTAATCAAAAAAAATCCCTGACACCCACATCCTGACCTGAACAACAATAAAACTATGTATGACACAACACATTCGCAATAAGGAACGCCCTAATGGAACTAAATCCCAGGGGAAAGACGCGTTCTGGGTAAATGGCGCTTATTTGCATACAAAACTCGTAAAATATATTGTATTCTATACAATGGTATTTGGGTCTAGTTTACAGTGGCAATGTTTTTCTCTAAGTTTGAACAATAGAGATCTTGGCAGCTTCTAGTTAATAAGAAAGAGCTGATTCCTCCACTCGTAATGTGAGAACAGAACATAGTCCTGGCTGGCTAGGTTCAGATTGATAAACTTTACACTCCATTGAGAATTTTATGGATAAAACATACTCTATAACCATTCTCGGGTTTTCATCTACGACTATGCAGAGTTTTACCTATTTCTATCCAGTAGTTTTTGCGTTAAACTCGAACAAACAGAAAGATAGACAATAAATCTAAATGGTGTTTTGGTACCTATATCCATAACAAAGCCTTCCTCCAACAAAGTTTTCAAAAAATACCTAATATACAGAATTGACCCGCTACAGTTTTATTATTTGTATAGATATATAGATTTTCAGGAGTGGTAATTTGCTTCTGATATGTACATAACGTTGAAAACTAGAGGTGCATGAGAGGATTTCAACCCAGGGCATCCCGTTCGAGAGACCATTGTGTAAACTTTTAGGCTATAACTGCTTTTTACTGAAACTATTTTCCCACATGTAAATGAACTCGTTTTTATGACACGAATGTCTCCTTGTAGAATCCCATATATTTTTTTTGCCATGAATAAGTTAGCGCTTGACTATGATCCGTCTGATGTTAAGTGGCGATGAAGTCTTTGATGGTAAAGCGGACGAACTTAGTAGATGATCTTTGACTTGAAGAAATTTATATTGTAATCAAACTGATGTAGGCAACTTATTCCAGTCCGTCGCGGTACGGATGATAAAAGACGAGGTGAAACGCGACGTCCGCACTGACGGGATGTTAACGACGGGATGGATACCCACCGTGCGTCGGCTCGCTCAGTTCCAGTGCACACTCTAAAAAAAGAATAAATTAATAAATAAATAGCCTACAACTGAGCACGAACCTTTCCTCACGACTGAGGATGCCCAGAGGATACTCCACCACGCTCCATGCAATTTGGAGGAGGGTTAGTAACCGACCCGGATATATTTAGGTTTTTTCTATTATTAGCGTCGTTTTTTCTACAAACAAGAAAAAAAATATTTAGAAAAATCTTGTTACACCAAAGTATAACTTCTTGTGCGTACATAACTACACACATTTTTCATATTACCGAAATATCAACGCTACTCGTGCGTGAGTGGCCTAAAATTTTATTAAGTACCAAAATTAAGTCATGCCATTCTAATAAGATACGATCAGTACACCACTTAAAAGTATTTATATACCTCCTGGCAATCATAAATGTCTTTATGGGCCCTATAAAGTACGAAAACACCGTTGATATCATTTTGATAGCGGCTATTAAAGCCAGGGCTTCAGGAGTTCAACTGTTACCGAAATATAAGAGAGTAATGTTTAATGTTGAAGATCCAGTCTCATTAGTCATCATTGTAACCTATAAAGGACCTTCTACTGGGCTTGGGACTCCTCTCACAATATGAGGAGTAGGCCAGTCCACCACGCTGGCAAACGCGGATGGTGGACTTCACATACCTTCGAGAACTGTATGGACTCAGGAGTGCAGATTTCTTCGCGATGTTTTCCTTCCGTAGCAAGTGATCAACTTCTGATATGCACATAACTTTAGAAATCAAAGGATTTGGCCGCAAAAGCCAAGGCCAAGCAACGCCGCAGGATTTGAAAACAAGGCTTTTTAACGCTACCAAGAACCTAAGGTCATTTATAGACTCAGTGGACTAAAATTAGCCAAAAGAAAAGGTACAATTTCAGTTTAGTTCCTGAAACATTCGTGTTTTTTTTTATTACATGTCGGTCAATTTGCCGGGATCTTACGCATCCTGTAAAAATTCCATGGAATGCATCCTGACTGAGAGCTCCTAGTCTCTCGTGTAATAACCTTTTTATTAATCCAAGGATGGATGGATCGCTGTATCGTGCGGTATCAGATACCCTATTCGCCAGTTCTTTCATCAAAACATTAATTCTAAAGACTACAGCAATAAGTTTTAAAGTAGATATAGAATTTGATATTGGTTCTGTTGCGAACAAATCCACTTTTTCGCTACCTACAAGCCTTATATGAGATGGTGTCCACTGAAAATTGATTATTTTATAGTTGATTGTAGTTTATTAGGCATTAAGATCGTATATACTAGTTCGTGTTTACGTCTGTTTAGGAAGATCCCGGGTTTGATAAAATGACTTTTTTTTACATAACACTAATACAAATCGCTTTGATTTATTTGTGTGGTGACATCGCAGAACGTCTTACGACGACGTTACGACAAAAACCTGAATCACGCTATCGTTGTTTTTTGTATGTTAAGCATAAATACAAGTTCCACCTAACAACTGTCGGAGTTCGGCCGTTCCGCAGGCATTACACCTCGCCTGGCGGGAGATTTATCCTTTGCGAAATTTGAATTAGTCATTTTACTAATTGTACCCACTAAGTTATGACTTAAAATATACCTAACGCAATTCGCAAAACAGAAAATTATAATTCGTGTCGTGACGCGCATTAGCGCGTTATATATTAGTAATTATACTAATAATACGAAGTAACCCGAATTGCATATTCACCCATAAAGTTCCATTAAAATAGTGAGTGAGTTAGTGTGCGTGCTACCGCTGGCCATGTTGTATACGCACGAGGCGGCCGTATAGCACACAAACAAGGCTCGGATGTACCTTTTGTATGAAGGTACTTTATGTACCTTGCCGGGACCAATGACTTTATGTACCCTTCGAAACACAGTGCTAAAGACCTTTTGCCACTAGCTGTCACCCATGCTAGCGCCCGGTGTTACTTAAATACGTTTATCGCTGGCCATCGATCCAAGTCACTCTATGGATTCTACTTATACTATACAAGGTAGAGAGCGCGTTTACAATTAAAATATTAATTTTAGGAATAGTGTTGCCGGTGGACAAGCCGGTTGGTCTAGTGGTTAGGGAACCTGACTGCAACCGAAGGTCGTGGGTGCGATTCCCACCCAGGTCAAACTTTTCTGTGTTGCGCAGAAACGTTTGTTCTGAGTGTGTGGGTGAAATATATACATATGTATATATAGGTATATATTTAAATATATATATATACATATATATATATCAGTTGTCTGATCACCATAGTACAAGCTTACCTTCGGTTGGTATCAGATGGCCGCGTGTGAGTTATCATGATATATTTATTCAATTATTAATAGGTTAAAGCCAATCAAAAACTATATTATATACATATGTACATATATATATATTTCACCATCAACCTGGGTCGACTGGCAGAGAGTGCCTCCAGGCATTAATTCCGTCCTTTGTTAGCTTTTATAAGGTTTTGACGATAAAGTATATAAACAAAAAAATATAGTGTAATTCAAACTGCATTATCATGTTCAGAAGAAGCTAGCACATCAGCCAGCCTGACATTGAATTATAGGAACTGTCCCCATTAGGTAGGTAATCCGAAGACATTTACAACGCAATATAATCCTGGATTTGTCCTGACAAATTGATGGTCTTCGATGATGGATGAAGATGGTGCCAGTCGCCAGCCGAAGCGACGCCTTCATAGCTTATTGTATTTTTTATATCATGGTTTTCCTTGGACGGTATCCCTTGGTGGATTTAACAATGGATATAAACGTAGAAGCGTAGATTGGTGGACTTCACACACTTTTGAGGACTTAATGGAAAATTCTCAGGAGTGCAGGTTTCCTTACACCGTTTCCTTCACCGTAGCAAGTACAACTTCTGGTACTGGTTGGTACTGGTTGAAAATTAGAGATACGTGCAAGATTTTAACCCAGGGTTTCCAGTTCAAGAGACCAGCGTTCAAACCAGTAGCTTACGACAGCGTTCATAACTCAGTTTAAAATTCTTATTCTTAAGTCATTAACTGAAATTATTATTTTTCTGTGAAGTCCAGCCCTAGCCTTGTTAGAACCAGCCGCCAAACAACTCCACCCAAGACTGTTAGTTTGTTAATATGTCAATGGTTTCTTATAAAAACACTTTATTTTACTGTTCCCTTTACCATGGATGGGGACGAGTGCTTTCAAACACCTTGGAGTTCTGAAAGGCGTAATGGAGTACTGTAACACGCCCCGTCTCTGAGTGAAATAGTGTTGTGAAATGGTCTTTTGATTTATTTAATTAGGTTCTGTGACTGTTCGCATGGTACAACCCCCTTCAAACCCCTTCCCCTCTTCAACCCCCTTTCACATCTCCTTCGATCCCCTCCCCTACAGACACATCACATGTATAAATACAATGCACAATTTCAAGTTTACTTTTGATAATGAAGATCTTATATTCCCTATTTCATATCCCTTCAAGCTGATTTTCGTGAAATAACTGTGTTTCTTTGCAAATTATATTCTACTTCAGTACAGAGTTTTATCAAAACCTGTTCAGCATTTTATGCGTGAAAAGGTAACAGACTGATAGATAGACAGTGAATTTCGCACTTACAATATTATACATGTCATCTATAAGTAGGTCCATTCATCATCGCGTTGGCGCTTGACTACGAAACCACCTGATGGTAACTCGGTACATAGCCTTTAATGGTAAATTGCACAGCCTATTCTCTCTTGACTTGAAGACATTTAGGTTATAATTAAACTGAAATACAGACGACAACTTATTCCAGTCCTTCGCATTACGAACAATGAAGGACAAGGGGAAACGCGACGTACCAGCGGTGTGTTTACGACGATGGGTTGAATGCCCGCTGTTCGCCGACTCGTTCGATGGTTCATTGCTGGGCTGGGATCTCCTCACATAGCATATAGGCAGTCAACCACGCTGTTGCTGCTGAGGTGTTCATAACCAGGCGGCTTGGTTCGATTGTTACCGATCGAAAAAGTTAAGCAACAGCAGGCGCGGTCTGTAGGAGGATGGGTGACCGCTAGTTGTAATTTATGGACGTTTCCATGCTACGGACGACACGTTAAGCCGTCAATCCCGTTTGTTGTCGTCAGATAACAATCGTTAAGATATGTCGGCGGCCTTCTAGCGCATAAAGAACTATATCTCATCCACAATTTACATAAATTTGTTATTTTAAGTGTGCATAAATTATCAAAATAAAATAAAAGAAAGAAAGAAAAACGTTTATTTCGCCAAAACATCATTACAAAATAAATTAACAGGAAAAAATTAATAAACAATTTAAAATACATAAATACGAAATAAAAAATAAAATAAAATGGTTGTTACATTGAAAACAAATGACAAAGGCGAAAAAGATTACACTCGGCGTTACCCGCTGTTATTATGCACAACCCAACGGTGCCGGGCGGAGTGCGCACGGGGTGCATTCTATACTTGCTCAGATAATTAATTAAAACATTATAATAAAACAGACATAGACAATCCAATAACGATGGTAATAAAAATTAAAAACCACAAAGAACTATTACAAACTACATTTATACAGAAATTAATAGAGCAAAGTAGCAACTACTAAACTCAGCCAGACCTGGTACCTAATAACTTCCGACATCTGGATTGGTCACTAAATCCTCCTCCAATCCGCATTGGAGCAGCATGAAGTACGCTCTAGGGTCCTAACGAGGAGTAACCCGTGCTCAGTAGTGGGGCATTTGAAGGTTGAAGTCAACCACGCTGGCCAAGTGCAGATAAGCAGGATTCACAGGTTCAAGCTTTATATGTAATTCTCATTATTATGTGTTGTATTTTTATATTTATTATTTGTGTCTCTGTATTCATTAAAAATATTTTTTTCAACTACTAATACGTACATCGCTCTAACAAGCTTTATTAAGAATATTTCCAAACACAAGGTTTAATTAATTATAAAGCCCTAATACGGAGAAACATATAAAATTTAATAACCCTATATTACGGTCTCTCGGGAACATCACTAAAACGCACGCGCATCCCTACGAGGCGAGGGACGGCCGGGCCCTCGCGCCGCCGCCAGACTTGGCCAGACCGCGAGACCGAACGGGACGACCGGCGACGCGCGTTGTCGTCCCCCATAATTTTGAATACAGTGTAATAGTACAAATAAATACATATTTTACAGTCCATTGCACAACTTATTCACACAACCCCGTACATAATAAAACAAGAATTACCCGTATTCAGTTCGTATTTCCGTTCGAATGATTCGTTATCTACAAAAAGGATTTTCAAAACTATACATTGTCATATTAGCAATATTGCACAAAGCTACAAGGCGCGAAAAAGTACTAAAAAATATAGCCATGCGTAAAAAATGGCAGTACGGGTAGCATTGGAGATAATATTAAGAAGGATTATTTATGTGTGCTCCTATATGTATCAAAATCTTATACAAAATTTGTACACAAAGATATACAAAGTTACAGGAAAGGTCGTGCTATTTCTGACATATTTCACTATAAAACACCCTACCCTAAACTTAACCCTTTTCGAGATATTCGACTTTTAATTTTTTTTATTGAAAATTGCCTTTTTTGGCTACTAAATTTAATTTCGTTTATTTTTTATGTCTTATTGTTTTTATTGCATGTTTACATGTGTAATAAGATGCTTTACGACGTCAATCATTAAAATAGTGCATAAGTTAGGCCGTAGTAGACAAGTTAAAGTTAAAAAATGAGAAAAAATTTAGGAAGTTTATTTTTCTCAGAGGGATATTTAAAAAAAATATTACAGCAGTCGTTCGGCAGATGTGTTTTTAAATATCTACATTTCATCAGCTATCTAAGGAGGTATAACAATCTAGGATTTTTATTACATTTCGTGGAAAAAAAGTAATTTGGACGCTTCAGGTAGCTATAGGATATGGTAAATGTATACTTATAACCTAACCTAACCTTACCATTCCGTCAATGCAATGTTTCAGACATTAAATAATTTATATTTAAATATCTACCCTACCTATGTATTACCACATATATTTCATCTACCTTCATTATTTCTGTATGCTATCCTACCTAATTTGCTTTAGATTTTTAATACATCTTCCCTTTTTTATTGTTAACGTCTTGTAGTTTTGCTCTCTAAATGAAATCTGCATCTTCTCCCGAAAAAGAATTTTCATTCATCACGACGACCATTGATTCCACGGAAGGAACAACGAAGGAAGTCAACATATATCTCTCTCTTTTTCTCATTCTTTTCCTTGTATTAATGATGATTAACTTGAGTCGTGGCATATTTTGTATTAATTTGTCTATACCTTTTTGTTGGTCTGTGTTTGAAATTCCCTCTCAAATGACAATTCAAAATTGTCATACATATACACAGTAAGTTACATATATAATAAACATAAAAAAAGTATATTACAACAATGTTTATCTGATATTCTTTATATAAATTTACTAAATAGACCAATAAAGAATGAATTTGAAGTGAGTTAAAATTACTTCAGTTATTTAAGAAGTTAATAAATTGTGAAATAATCATTACTTGCAAATTAGAATTATAAGTACAAAAAATAATTTCAAATTCAAACTTTATGAACATAGCTTATACATTTAAAACAGTCCCAGTAACATAATATTATATTAAATATATAAGTCAAGGCACTCCGCAAACTAAGCAACTAAAGTTGCCGCCACACACTCAAACGGTCGCCGGCTTCAGTTGCTTCAACTACGTCTACAGAAGGAAGGCGACAGACGCCTAAATATTGTTTTTGGTTGAAAACAATTTTTGTATGTTTTTTATCAATTTATAACCTTTAAACGTATTGTTATATATGTAGGATGGAAGAATTGAGTAAGAGATATAGATAGCTTTCAAATGAAATCAGTCACCCTTGCTCCATCCCACATGTATTCGTTTATTTTATATTAAGAACTATTTATAATATTGCTGTATGCACAAGGAATTAATTTGAAGTAAAGTAAAAGAAGAACTAATCGATAATATAAATTTCTACCACTGAAAAATCAAGTTAAGACAACTGATTTTCAGTGTAAAATATTATTTAGAACTTTGAATCCCTACTTAAGATTCAAAATGTTTAATAAATATTATGCTAAAGCTGTTACATTCCTGTGGAGATTGACCCACAGGTCTGCAGGCAGTGTTTGTGAACAAGGGACTGAGTCATGTGCAGAGCAACTAAAAGTTTCCTAGTTTGTAAATTATATGTATTTAGCCTCTCATCGTTTGCGCAGCGCCTTATATCGCACGAAGCACTGGACCAACGAGTTCTTATATTCTTATAACCAAGTAAAACATTAAATTTAAACACAATTTAGATTTGTTATCGTCATTGTGATGTCATTCATGTTTTAATAAAAATAATTACGTTAATAATTATATTGAACTCATTCATGCCGGCGAGACGTTAAATGTCACCAGCGACAGTCGCTGACGATTGTCGTCATTATCGGTTTACAAAATCGTTTAGTTTCTTTTGTTGCAAAACTCATTCTTTAGTGACATTTGCACATGGATTTCCAGCGTAACTTCGTTCCATTATGAATATATTTATTTTTAACGTTCGACATGACATTTTTGCTGAGAGCGTATTGCTTTGAGTATCCATACCTCCCCATACATCCCCCAGCAATAATCTTGTAAACGACTAGTACAATCTTTTTAATTTTATTCATTATGTCATTCATCAACCACAAATTAAAATATACCACGTAATTTTTTTCCGATTTTTTCTATTGATATTTTAGAAAATCATTATGTCAATAAACTTATTTAATGGAGTTAGGAACATACAATTTTATATTTATTTAAAATTTTTATTTCCCAATTAACGAATCAAGCTGCGTTAAATAAGTGTACATAATCATAATAATTCACACGCAAAAAACGATCAAGCACGCGACAAAGCAAAATTTTACAACATAAACGTTGCCATAGCAACTACATCTGCCCCCGTAGACGAATATCTTTTCTGTTATCGTTCACGCTAAACGCTAATCAAAAAATGTATGGAAATTATAATTATTGCGGAAAACAGACGCCATATTTTTCTATATCAAATGTCATTTCCATATATTTTTGAACGTGGACGATAACAGAAAACACATTTGTCTCAAGGCCTTGTACAATCAGACTTTACGTACAATCGCGTACAAAAGAACTCTACATTGGTCAGGTGCCCCGGTAAAGTACTACAACTTACTATGTTACTGTCTTCGTTACCTGCCCTTGTCGCCGGAAGTGACGTCAGCGCTGTGGCGCACGAACCGGAACATACCGTTGGATATTGCGACCACTGGAGAGAATAGCCTCAAAGGGTACTCGCTGGAAGATATAATTTTTCATGATTATTGAACTGAGGTATTCTCATTGGAACCCACGCCTGTCCCACTACTGGCCTTGGGTTTAATCTAACAGGGGGATATAGACAGATATAGGGTTGCCAACTATACTACATTGTATAGTATTGTACTATATTTCGGTACTCCATACTATATACTCTTCAAGAAATAAATAGTACGCGAAATTACTATATTTCAGTACAACACATCAATATTTATATTTTGCAACACTAAAAGTATTAAAGAAACATCCCACAATTTTGGAACCCTTTCGTTTGACTGACGTAATGTGCGTGTGCGTGAAACAAAAAAAAAAGTTTTTTAAAAATGAAATGATTTATAAACGTAACTATTTTATATGTATATACATATGTATGTATATCTAATATATATATATATATATCTATATATATATAACATAACTACTTTTTACAGATATATATGTGTCGCGCCCTACCCAAAGGGTTGTCTGGAAGAGTTCGCTACTATAGCCATACGACCCCCCGTTGTGCATTATAATGTAATCTCGCTGTATCTACATATAACTTTCAGTTCTTTCTTTGTGTGCACAATAATGGATAATGTAT
>DWJZ01000870.1:0-27362 GCA_018249125.1 Asbolis capucinus | reverse complement strand
CTATTACACACCCAGACACACAGAACAAACATTCCTGCTCATCACAGAAAAGTTTGACCTGGGTGGGAATCGAAACCTCCGGTGTAGTAGTCAGGTTTACTAACCACTAGACCAACCGGCCTGTCATGATTTAATATCTCGATAGACAATGCCTATGATTTTACCGAAACAATTCAAATATACGTAATCTATTGTAGGTCGGAAGAAAAACGGGCCGGAGGAAATCTCCCGGCATCCTGTTCTTATTTAACGACGAAATAAAATAAACTGTGAGTTGGAAGAAAGAACTCCTTGAAACTCTTGCCGCTTCTTCCAAGACCACTCACCGTAGGGATTTGTTGAAGCGACGGCGTAGTTAGACTTTCGAAGAGTAAAACTTCCGAAAAATTTTTTTAGTAATGAAATTTCTAGTGTAGATTCATTGACGTTTTATTTATTTATTAATAACTTTATAATACCTTATAAAGAGGTACAAAGGGTGGGTTTAATGCTAGCATTCTCTACCAGCCGACATTTAAACAGATGCGAACAGAACTGAAAGCGAGGGCGGTATTTAGAGCAACTGTATGTGGCATTATATTAATAATTCGTAAGTTCAAAATACACCAATGTGTATACCATATTCTTGATAAATATATGTTTATATACATAAATAATATAGGTTTGATACATTCATGTGTAGGCCGGAAGAAAAATGAACGGTGGAAAAAAATATCGATACTCTGTAGTTATTTAGCGACGAAATAAAATAAATGGTTTCTTTTAAAGAAATTACTTAACCTATATTCGTAGTTGACCCTAATTAGCAGTAGAAGTGGCCGTCACGTCAAAAATCTTCTAAGCTTGATGTGATCCTTTAAATCTAATATGAAACAATAACGGCAAGCTGAGGGTGTACGGTGTGACGGTAGGGCTGCCAGTCAAGTTATGGTAATCTGATGGTAAGGCGGTATAGATATAGATTTCTTTTTTATTTATTAAGTAGACTAACAAGCAGACATCTGATGGTAAGTAATCACCGCCCATGGCCATTAGCAACACCAGGGCATCACCGATGCGTTGCCGACCAAGGAGGAAACGATGGACCCCCTTCTTGAATCCCCATGTCATAGCCATCAGGGAACACCGATGCAGAGTTCGTTCCATAATTTACAGATACGAGGTAGAAAGTACCGTGAAAATCGAGCCTTAGATGAACGCCAGGTATCCAGGTGGTGATGGTGGTACTAGATGGTAGGGTGTATGGTTATAGTAGGGATATTAAGAGTATGCATTAGGGTATGTATTGTATAGTTAGGGTATATATAGTTATGGTCCTTATTAATTTCATAGTTGATGTAGGAACATTTTATTGTTAAATTTTGACTTTGGTTAAGTGAGCTTTTGGTTTCTAAGATGAAATTAATGCATTTCATTTCTTGGTATGTATGGTTATGTTATGGTTAGGTTGTCTAACCTTCAGGTTAGATTAGACAACCTAGCCTGGTTGCCAGATTGACCTGGCAGTAATTAAAATCTTTATGTAAGTAGCAGTAATTAATATCTTTAAATTATATTGTTTTTTTCTAAATTATACTTTTTGTTTTTGAACAAAAGAAGTACTTATACAAAATATTGTTTACAGCATCATTTTGATGATTGCCCGGCAAAATGCTTAAGGATGCTTGTAAAAAGTAAATATAACTCATGAGTAATAAGTTGTGCAAGAAGCACTAGAATATATGACTTTAAAATATAAAAAAATACTGTTAATTTTCCCTAAATACTGTTTGTTTTTCTTAAATCCGGTTCATTTTTCTTAAATAGATACTGTTTATTTTCCTAAAAAGACTTTAATGTAAAAACTGTTGGCAACCCTAGCCGAAGGGGCGCGGGTGGCGGGGTGCGATCCGTGAATCGCGTGGGCTCGCTCACAGTCGGCCACAGGGGCGGGCGGGACGGCGATCGATAGGGCGGGCGGGCGCAGCGGCGCAGGGCGGGGGCCGGAGCGCGAGGGGGCGCCCCACCCGATCGATCGCCGCCCTGCGGCCGCCGGCGGAGCGCCTAGTAGGCCCGCGCCCGCGACGAAAGCACCCGGCTGCAGCACGAGCCACCGCGCGCGAGGGGGTGGGGGTGGGCCGGTACACCTATGAAATATCGCATCGGATCCCGCGGCTCTCGATGATTCCAACTAACGTTAATCAACCCGTTTTTTTCTCTGCTCGTGTGAATCGATCGGTTCCAACGAGCCCACCGACGCGTATCGGCCGCCATCGCTACCCGCGTTCCTCTCCGTCGATAGTCCGTGCAACGATGTTGATGTCAGATCATATGAAATGTCAAAGTAACTTGCAGGCGTTCGTTATTTCGTAACCTACTTTCGGCGTGAGTCGCTACTCACCTGGAGACCCGGGCACTGTGGGAGCGCTCGCAGCCCACGCTAGGACCACACGCGTCCTGCGCAGAGGCCATTCCACGACACCTGTTGCATTTTTATGCTCACCGTACATTAATTTATTGTTCATAACAAACTTTTATTACGCACGTTTGAGTATAAATCACAGAGTCACTGGTAAAGAGGAATATATGGTGGAGTAAGAACAGTTAAGTGTGTGTACGGTGTACGGTCAGCAGCGAAGGCTGACGGTATGTCGGGTGGGGTGGTGCGGCGCGCGGAGGGAGTACAGTAGCGGGCGTGATGGAGGGTGGCGCGGGCGTGGCCAGCGTTTCCTCCCTAACCATGGACTGCGAGGACATGTTCAAGGAAATAACTAAGAAGCTGTACGGCGAAGAAGCTACCGTAGGCGTCAGCGTGGGAGTAGGCGTAGGTGGCGTCGTGGGAGTGGAGTTCCCTGCAGCAGAACGTGACCTTCATGATGATGACATGCGACCGGAGGAGCATATTACGGCGTGGGGGCTTGCCGCTCTCATGCAGAATGGGTTCCCGCCACCTGGTATTTTGCAGGTACAGCATACTCTGCGTATGCTCTGGGTGCGCGTACGCAGACTAAGTTGAATGTAGCTAAGACCCGATGTCAACCATGTTACACAAAGAAAGAAGCATCTCTCCCCTAAAAACACCATAATAGATCTACTACCGCTCAAATATCAATCGACCAAATATTATTATTTTAATAATTTTATTGTAATTAATTTCGTATACGAAAAAGAATGACACAATTATAATCTGGCAATTTTTCAATTTCTAATGTAATTGTCAATATCTTTAAATGTATGACAGGATACAGGAATAATTTACAAAAACAAAATACTTTCCTTACTACTTTTAAGACCAGAATAGAAAACAATTGCGTCACTACATTACAAAATTTTAATGACCTTCTTTCAGTTTCATCATCAGAGCATTTCTATAACTTAATAATGTTTCACAAAATGTGGACATGGATAAGTAATAATAGGGATTTTATATATATATAATATATTAGCTCCCACGATTACATCCAATTCACCTTGCAAGCTTTGTAAAATAGAAAACAAATGAAGCATACCTATTAATTTAAAAGGTCATGTAGGTACACCCACACATAAATAACTAACAAAGAAAAGTAATGGAGACAGAGGCGATCCTTGAGGGATGCCACATTGCAAAACCAACGTAATTAGATTGACATGATGGGTTAAATTAGATATAACCTTTGGAGTTGTGTACGTGAATTACGAAAATATCATTCATTTCAACGCCAAAATGAGTTTATATACTAATTTGATACAATACAAAGTTATTATTGTTTCAGAAAATTTGAGAAACAGCAGGCATAGATAAAACTGTAGCTAGAACTATAATGCTTAAGATAACTGAATGCTAAGGTGTACATAATGAGTTACCGTGTAATTTAGTCAATACACAAACTGACTAGGAATAAAAAATTTAAATTGTCCTATAGAAAATGGGTTTTGAACACATAAACAGGCAAAGGAGCAGATACGTCACCTGATGAAATTACGGAAACTACTGACAGCAGTGAAAGAGTGAGAGAGAGGAAGACACGGAGAGAGAGGAGAGAGAAAGAAAGAATAAAGGGGAGTACGAATAATGGATGTACTATTAGACAATCGCTACAATTAATAATATACAGTACTTCCTTACAATAATTTTATACATAGTTATAAATTACGCAAATCAGCGACAACGGTCACACTCCATGGCATCAAATCAAATAGTAGAAGATCAATGTCCCACTTATATTATATATGCGATGGATGGGTGGATAAACTATTAGATAAATGGATGGATAGATATTGGTTACTGAACGAAATTTGATGCAAATCTAGATTACGATTCAAAATAACGCGTAGGCTACTTTTTATGTACACGTAGGTGTAGTAGTGGAGACTAGTAAATTATACCTAAATAATAATATCTATAAATAAATAATTACATTAGATAATAAAAAAGAAAATTGTTGAGAACTAAACTAAACTAAACAACTAGGAAATGAAAAAAATTTATGGAAATTACGGAACGATATTGAAAAACTTTAAAATTATTATAAAATCGACACGTATATATCTGATGATACTGAAAATAGGAAATATAACAAGATTTATTTAAATATTTAAATACAAAAGCTTTACTTATGAAGTCCTAATAGGTACGAATACACATAAAATTTCATAACCGTATTATTCACTGTTGAAGAGCTTGTCTGGAGCCAATTCTGAACGTACGAGTAGTATCAGGTCATGATTGTCATAAAAACGTATTGTCATCAGATCGGAGTGTTTATGCAAAATACATTTTCATGCCCCATTTCAACCACTTCAAGAATTTAAGTCGGAATTAAAAGTTAATCTACTTTCTTTCTTGAGCACTATCTCTGTACTAAATATCATCGAAAACGGTTAAATGATTTAGGTGTGAAAGAGTGACATAGAGACCTTATGTCTGTCTCTTTGTCAGTCTGTGTGATTCAAAATCATGAGCACACACTGTCCTCCGAGCAGGCTAACTTCACGCCACGCACGGACCCATCGGCGGAAGACCGATGGACGGCAGCAGAGGAGCCCTTGGCCTGGGCCCACTCACGTGTGGCCTCCTACAATCCTGCGCAACGCCTCTTCAAATGCACCGATTGCGAATGTGTTGGCTTTTTGGCGCGGGTCGCTGAACACTGGCTGGGCACCCACTCTCAGGTACTGTCTCACACATACACACACATTGCGTCTCAGATCTGTTCCACTGCTGGGCTCGGGTAAATTTTGTAATCTAAGGATATAGGCCATAGGTTCATGCCAAAGGCTGATTTGGTTCATGAGCAATTGTGACTTGCTTAGACTTTTAAGAACTTTAAACTTTTAGGTTAAGGAAAACTGCAGATTTCCTAACGATGTTTTCTTTCGTTACATGTGATCATTCGAAAATTACAAATGCGTAAAAGATTCGAAATTAAGTCGTTCCGTACGGAAGAACAAACCAGGGACAAACCACACCTATCGACTACCACTTACCGATCCGACGTCTCTACCGTTTGTATGAAATTATAAAGTTCAAGTAGTTTCATCTTTCAAGGAATGAAAATAAAACGAAACGGAAATTATTTTTTTTAAAGTTTATTAACAAATAAAACAAACAGATTTACACTCACTTCGAAAGTCAAATAAGTCCATCGTTTCTTCATATACCTACGACATGTACTCTTGATAAAAGTGCTAAGAAACTCCCATAGAGTTTTCCTACCAACAGTTACTCACTAACTAACAGCATGACATCCTTTGCACTGATGTTCCCAGGCACGTGCGTTCCAATGTCCACTGGCAGGTTGTGGGTTCGCGAGCGGCTGGGCGCGCGCCGTGCGACAACACCTGGCCAGAGACCACCACTCTGACCCCGCCGCTGCAGACCACCTGCTGCGAGACAACCCCGCGCTCGATGATCTCACTCGGTATCTGCAGCGGCTGAAGACCAAGGTACACTCCAGTGTACAAACGCTTCAACTGATCAACGCCCCGCTACCGATAATAATGTCTCTTCTTATCACTGAGGTCTACAGCATACTCCAGAGGAGTGCGTGTACCACTTATTCATTTAAAAAATCGTTAAAGCTGCGATATTTATTCTTAATTATTATACATGTTTCAGGACAGCCTATTATTTAGTTACGTTTATAGCACGCAAATTTCTTAGAATAATAACAAACGCCGCCGCCGCCGCAAAATAAAAAGTCTATATGAAATTAACATTCAGTAGGTACATTATCTATGTCGATTACAAAAAATCTAATTAAATTACAACATGTCAATATTTTGTACATACATCGTGTTCTACATACATAATTATACATATTAGAAAGTAGTCTTTATTGTTTGTAATAGTTGTTATTTATATAAATCGTTTCATTACTTTCGCAAGTCTTTTAAATGAAAATCAGGATGACGATAAAAGAAATTAAAGTTAGTAATAAAAAAATACACTCATCGCAGACAAACGCTAAAAACTCTCTTTTAACGCTATGGAAGGTAAATTAATTATTAAGAAAAGAAAATCAATCTTTATAAATACTTTCTAAATATTATAAAATAGGAATAAATCATACGCTCCAATTGACAGGTTGAAACAGCACGCACGGAACGGCGAGCGAGTCCTGGCACCGCAACCACTCTGGTACCAGCTACTGCTGCTGGAACGGGGACCCTCAGCGGTACAGAGGGCTCACCACCTGGTGGAGATGTAGGCATCGACGGCAGCAAGCGGTACGCTTGCGGCGCCTGCCCCTACGCCACCGACCGACGTGATCTCTTCACCCGTCACGAAAACATCCACCGCGATGAAAAACCTTTCCACTGCTACCTCTGTCAGAAGCAGTTCAACCGTGCCGACCACGTTAAGAAGCACTTTCTTCGAATGCACCGTGATCAGCCTTACGATATGAATCGTATTAGACGCGCTGGGGGCAAGCAGAGCGCTGGCACCGTGCTCGTTGTGACCGGCGCCGCGAGCACCGTCAGCTCGGCAGGGGTCGCCAACGTCGCGGGAGTACCCGGCGTGGTGACGGGAGTTTCGGGGGTGTCTGGAGTCTCTGGAGTTTCAGGAGTTTCAGGCGTTTCGGGAGTTACTGGGGTGACTGGAGTGACAGGGGTGACAGGAGTATCGGGCGGTAACACCCACTACTGCAGCACTGTCACTGTACCCGGAGTGCAAGGGGTTGCTGTGGCGGGGGTGACGAGCATGGGCAAGACGAGCGAGCCCGGGGTGCTAGAGTGCCGCCCGCCCCCCATCAAGATGGAGCGCGCGCCGCTGGTGAAGGCTGACGCCTCGCCGCCCGCGCCGCACAAATCTGCCCCTACCAGCCCAGTGCGTAGAAAAGTACGTTTGCTATTAATGTGTAACCGATAGATCGACCTTACGTTTCTGTATGGTCTTTGTTGTTCAGCTTAACCCGAAAACCCTGAAATGGCTTTTACTCCTACCCTCAGCAATGCATAAACAAAACAGAATAAGTTAAATCAGTCTGGTAGGTACTCGAAAGAAGTATTAAAATTCCAAACACCATATATTTGAATCAGAAGTTACGAATATGCTGCTTCATTGTATAGGTACCTGACATACCTATCTAAGTAATGCTGTCAAAACCCGCAAAAAGGTTCACCAAACCCCAAAAATTTCCATTAATGCGGAACATTATTAGAGTTCGAAAAGCCACGGAAATATGAGCATTATACGGAGAATTTTTGTCTGATCCTACATTTGTTTTTTTTATGAAGGGCACCGTTTACAACACTAGTTTTCAATCGATACGATATAACACATTACTTCTTTGCAGGGCGAGCGTGTTGAGCGCGGCGAGCGACGCTACGCCTGTTGCTACTGCCCGTGGTCAGGCGCTGACAACTGGTGCCTCAAACGACACCTCAACACTCACCTTAAGCCATTCGCGTGCGCTCTCTGCGAGTACAAGGCGGCACGAGCCGAGCGACTCGCCACGCACGTGCACAAAGTGCATAATAAAAAGGCGTGTGCGAAGTGCCCCTTCCTCGCTGATGACCAATTGCAGCTGGCGCATCATCTCCGGGAAGTGCAGTTAGTACTTATTCCTTTTCAATGACGAATTCTAAAGCATTTTTTCCCCAGACGTTAGTAAAATCAAGGATGTCACCAATGCGTTGCTAGCCAAATAGGAAGAAATATTTCGTTGAAGTCAGTGGAGTCAATAATAACACCAACGGATCCTTACGCACCAATAATATACATACTGCTACAGCAAGAGATGAAGAAGAAAAAGTTATTTTTATTTTGTTCAATCCAATATAATGTAGTAACAGTAACACTCCAATTCCACAGTCACATAGAGAGCCGCAACCTAAAAGTACCATCGGGAGTGACACGGCCAACTGGCTTCGTGACAGCAGCGCCAGCAGGCGCCACAAGCGGCACAGCGAGCGGCGCGTCCAACGGAGCTGCCAGCGGCGCGACACGAAGACGAGAAGGACGAGCAGCGGGCGCTGCGAGGCTGTTCGGATACCTAGAAGCATCCGACGGCTCGGGCGATGAGTACGAAGCGCCGGCGCTAGGAGCGGAATTCGCTGCGAGCGGAACAGCGGGCGGGGCGGCAGGCGCGCCGCACTACGCCCGGGACAAGGAGAACGCAGCGCCCATGCACCATGCGATGCACCACGACCACTGTCTGCGGTACTAGTAGCATCCCTCACCTCACCGGCACATTATACATCTGTATTATAGTCGAGGAGTGTTTTATTTCGTCATTCCCTTAACAGCTACACTTTAAAAATCCACCTCAAGGTCACTTCACACATGCACAACATGTGTCAGTGCGCCACTTATTTTAATGACATTGTTTTCTCATCATAAAAAAGATGTTCTGCATGACATTAAGATGCATGTTAAATTGGTATAGTTCCTATCATCTACCAATGAAACAAGTCCATATTCGTATGAACTCGGTACCCTTTCCCCATGCCTAATGCCACGGTCTTGCGTGAACCAGATCGTGAGATTATAGCAGTCATAGCCCGGGGCTTGTTATAATTGAAAGCTATCGAAAAGGTTAAGCAACACTGGGCGCGGTCGGTTTTATACGTAACCACTAGCGTCAAAAATTTCAAGAGTGCTTCCCTGCTTCGAAGGGCACGTGAATCTGTCGGCGCCTCTTGTTATCGGTAGATAGCAATTATTTATTTATACTAAACGCATGAACAAAAATGATGAAAGTAGTAATTGAAAACGGATGCAAATTACGGAATTGCTAAGCTTTGAACATTGGACTCTCGAACGGGAGGTTCTGCGTTCAAATCATGCTCGCCACTCTAATTTTCAAAGTAATATGCGTGTTAGAAGTTAATAGACACTTGCTCTAGACATTTCTGAGAATTCCCAATACGTTCTCAGAGGTTTGTGTCAAAATTCGCACTTGGCTATCGTGGTAGCATATGGACATTTATCCCTCACATTGTGACCCAAGTGGGACAGTTGTGGGTTGGAATGATGATGATGTAAATAGCGATGCTAAGTTTCCTTGTTCCTAAGTTTCCTTGTTGCGGGTCTTTCCTTGTTCGGTAATACTAAACGCATCACCGATGCGTTGCAGAGAAAAAGGTAGGAAATAAAGCACAGACTGGTAGGTCTAGTGGTTAGTGAACCTGGCTGCTACACCGAAGGTCGTGGGTTCGGTTGCCACCCAGGTCAAACATTTCTGTGATGAGCAGGAATGTTTGTTCTGTGTGTCTGGGTGTAAATATCTATATATGTATTTAAAAATATTTATGTATATTTATCAGTTGTCTGATCACCACAGTATAAGCTAACGCTTAATTTGGGGTCAGATGTCCGTGTGTGAGTTGTCCAGAGATATTAAGTATTATTAAAAGGAACAAATAAAACAACACCTGCGGGTAATACTGTTTACTGTAAAAAACGCGGCGAAGGCTCGCATTAACCGTTACATATTTTACAAAGTTCAATACATTTGCGCAGTTATATCACCATAAGTATACAGTGGACTCGATCGAATTCCAATCAGTCTAATTAATACCTATTAATCGTTTCGTATTAATCACATCGACATATAAAAATAATATACTCAGTACAATACGTATAAAATACTCGCACATACATACAAAACATTAAAGATGATTTCCGGTTACGCTCGCCTGGTAGAAACGTGACAAAATGTAGCACCGAGTATGGCGAGCGATGCCGGGATCATCTTATAACACCTACATCTAATCACTGGCATATCAGATCAACAATTACAAATGTTTAGAAAATCGACTGTAATTTGTAGGACAGCGCCATCTATTGTACAAGATTATAACCAATTCCAATAGGTTATATTACGAAAACTTATGGTCAGTCTAATGTTAGTATTTTATACCAAAAGAAAGATAGCACAGTCCTTTCTAGAATTATCTAGAATATCAAATTTCATCGAAGTGTCAACAAAAATACGCTAATTTAAATATACCTGTGCTCGGTGCAAATTTGATGTGGATTTTTTCCTAAAAAACTTTACGATTTCGTATGGTAAAAATTCCAGTTCGAATTTACACCGAGAATAGTTACAGTTACATAAAAAACGAAAAACAAATAACGATTTCCTGACATATTTTAAAAATAAAACAGATAAAAATAAATTTAAATGTCAATAAAATAAAATTAAAAAAATTGGTAGACTTTCCCCTTAGGGGTCTTTGTCATAAAATTGCGTTACATATTAATTGAAAGAACCTTAAATAGGTTTCCGTCTTTGCAAACAAAGAAATTTAACCCAAAATTGTTGGAAATACATTAATCAGTTAGATCAGGAGTCGGCAACCCGAATGCGGTCCGCATGCCACATAGAAACCTATTTACAGGCCGCAAACTGGCGCTTCTTGTGATCCTCCCGACGACAACACATGAAATGTGACCCGCACCAATATCCTTAAAACATTTGTGGCTCATATAAGAAAAAGTTGCCGACCCGTGAGCTAGATCCGTCTCTCTGTTGCCATCAATACTTTTTGTTGTTTATCTGTAATTGTTGGTCTGAAATTGTTGATAACTTACATTGTTTAATCACGTATAAAAAGTTTATGGCATGGAGATTCGATTACTCACCTGTCAATTGACAGACAATAACTAAAGACATGTACTCAAGCAAATCAGTCGAATGTATTGTAAAACAGACTTATTTACCAATTTATTTGGTAATATTATAAACCGTAACAGATACTCACGATTATTGCAGTTTATTCACGAATATTTTCCATACAAAATTGACAAGTTGACAAAATTGACAACTTGACAAAACTGACAAGTTTATATGGAAAATAAAATCTAGATCGAATTTGCACCAAGTATAGTTGCAAAGATCTGACATTAGTGTCTGTCAAGTGTCAGCTGTCACTTTTATCCCCATAACCGCAGGTTAGTTGCGACAGTGACACATGAAACATCGAATTACCGGTACAAGTTATCGTCGTAAGCATCAGTTACAGTTAATGTGTAAAATGAAAATTAATAAACGACAGTCAAATTTCTTACAAGTAAAATATTCATGCATCACTTCCTATATCTAACAAGGATGGAAGACGATTTTATCAATTATCTACGTAATTAATTCGCACCAAAATTAAAGGTATATTACATTGCTACAACTCGATGTCAACTCCATTACGTTGAATACTTTAGGTTTTAAAATATGGTCTTATTTTTTATTACCGCTCACTGGCCACTTTGAGTGAATTGTGGCATAGCGAAGTATGTTGTAAAATTAGTTGCCAGGCTATGAACAGAAAAGTAGTTACTGTGATAAACTGTAAAAGTTGGGCATTTGCTATCGCGGACTTGTTTTTAAATATTTATGTCCTCTATAAAACTGTAGCACATCAATATGCTCTATTGTCTATAATTTCCGCAGCGTTCGCGATATAGGGATATATCGGTATTTTTTTCACACGTCGCATTACATTATGGAATTTTATACCCTATTTTCAATTGAAAATATTTTATAGTCTTTCTGCATCCGGGATAATGTAAGATTCAACTTAAAAAATGTATTTTTAAAATCGATACAGTGCCTACTTTCGGAGCCTATTCGATTCAAACAAACAATCAAATCTTTCCTCTTCATAATATTAGTATAAATTAAGCGTCTACTAGGCTTTGTCACCATTGTTCTAGACCTAAACAAACCATCCATCCATCCAATCCGACTGATATGCTTCCCGAGTACATAAGTATATAGCCTAGTCCTTAAAACTACGCACCAAGTTTGAACCTACTCAGCTGCACCTGATGCAGGGGCGTCGTCAGACGCGGTGGGGATTGTTGGAGGTGCGGTGGGGCGTGCGTGGGGGTGGGGGGTAGGGCGACGTAACAGAGCCGGCTTTGCGGCAAGAGCTGGTTTAAGGGAACCACCGGTAAGAGTTAACTCCGCGAATTTCGCAGCAACGCGTGCGGTGTTCCTAGCGGGAACAGGACTTGCGGGAGCGGGGGAGGGCGTCGGGGAAGGGGAGGGGTCTCCCTCGGACGCGGTGTGGCGGTGGGTGGGAGGTAGCGGCGCGGGTGCGGGAGGGCGCTTGCGGAGCGTGTCGCGATTGTTGAGGAAAGTGTCGGCGCCGTCGCGAGCTGGAAGGTCTAAGACCAGGTCTGGTGTGCTCTCGGCCAGGCGGCTGCGGAAACATGTAACATTGAAAATTGGCCAAAAGACCTGTATATAACTTGCATTTAATTGTTACAATCAAGCGGCCCCGAAGCCAAATTGATACTAAAAGTTACATTGCCTGTCATCATTATTATAATGCGAGTCGACACAGACTATTATACTGCGGAGGTATGTAATTGTTTACTTTTTTTTCATGAAGTGTCCGCCCGCGGCTTCGCCCGCAATATTTGTTGTCAAAATAGCCCATGTGTTACACCAAACCATAATCTATTTCCGTGCAAAATTTCATTCAGATTCGTTCAGTAGTTTTTACGTCCAAGAGTAACAAACATCCATCCATACTCACAAACTTTCGGACCTATAACATTAGTAGGATTTAAATAGGCATTATAAAATAAGCCCTACTCTTTACTTTCGGGAAATGTGAACCACCTTTAATGTTACAGGCACTATGGTGATGACGAAGATCGGAGTAAGCAGCAGCTTTTCCATTTGTTCATCATCGCCACCTTGAATTGACATTTTCCCTGGCGTAGCCCATATCTTTTGGCAGCTGTCACCACTTACCATCAAATAACCCATTTCCTTTTTTTAGGCCCTGCAAACCCAACGATATTAACCATAGCTTTTCTGCTGCTCTTGAGAATCCTAGCAAAATTCATGGAGATTCTGCACTAAGAACGAGTTATGGAACTGTTATTGAATTCTGTGGGAGTCAGTTTTCTTTATATACCTGTCCATGTACATGGATACCAAAGTCCATGTACATGGATACATAAGTAAAGAGACTCACCTACATCCATCGGCGGCAGCGGGCGCGGCGCTCGCGACCTGCACACATCACACACACTAATTGCGCTGCGCAATGCGCGCTCATCTGTGCTCAGTGCTCAGAGTTCAGCGCTCAGAGCCCAGTGCTCAAAGCCAAGAACTCAGAGTCCACTGCTCAGAGTTCCGTGCTAACAAACTTGCATCAAGCCCAATTGTTCTAAGCCCACTGCTCAAAGTTTAGTCCGGAGAGCCCAGTGCTCAGAGCTCAGTGCACAGTACACAGGGACAGTCCTCACAAGTGACCGTACGACATGCATGCTCCACGCAACACAAGTTAAAGCCATATTACCGTTATACTATCTTAGGACCCCTGAGTTAGAAGGTATTCATAATCTGACGAACTAAAGACAAAAGTTGCCAGAACATTCTGCTCATACATATTTCGCAAAGTTACAGTAGTTTTTGTGTAAACTTTAATGTCAATTTGTGTAACTTTTTGCAAATTTTTTTAGTAACTATAAATATGATTGTATTAATTAAATTTATGAAATATAAATAACAGTAACGGAGTTTCTCGACTTTGGTAATGTTATGTGTTATTTCCCAAACAAAATATAGAAAAATTTTCTTTAAGTATTTTTCGGTACTTTACCTTAATTTTAATAATAATACTAGAAATATTTAGCGAGTATTCAAGTTCACTAAAAGTTGTAGTGCTTACTAGCCAATTTTATAGTCAAAAAATCAAAAATATAGAAAGGCAAAAACTGGTCTAGTACTACAAGACTGCTTGGGACAAAAAAGCCAATAAATGTGCATAAAATTCAATAACGGTGCTGATTTTGACTGCACTAATTCTACGAAGCGAAATTAAACACGAACAGCCAACAGCTAATATTTATTCAAATAAAGCTATATACGCACCACATACTATATTTTCCACTCATATATGTACTATAATTCCATTCATATCACAACTCATGTCAGTCTCACGTGTCACAACAATGAAAATTCACATCGAGTGCATTATATCAAAAATACATGTTATACAATTTAAATGCAAGAATATATAATATAATGAATTCCAAAAAATACTGCAATATTTTTTTCTTTATATACCACAAAAAACATTTAAAATACACATTAGTAATACATTTTAAAAAATAATATTAAAACTACTTGTAGATATAACAACTATGTTAAAGTACATTGTTATATAATAATAATAAAAAATAAAAGTATGAAAAATATTTATTTAAAGATTTTTTTTCAATATGAAATTTCAAAACTTCAATTATTAAAGAAAATATTAAGCATTATACTCAAATTTCATTATAGAGATGTAAGTGTGCAAAAAATATCAATATAATTATTTTTATTATTAATCGATTTAATTAAATATATATGATAAAACGACAAAATACTTCATATTAAGACTGTGAACATTTTATAAGAACTTGAAGAGAATTTTAATAAAATCCGTCTTTCATTCTACAGGCAATAAGAATTACAAAATATGTATCTAGTTCGTTAACAAGAAGTAGCTTTTTTTACTTTGTGTTCCAGTTTCATAATGAAAACCATTTATTTGAAAGAAAAAGAATAATATTTTTAAAATCGCTTCTAATATATTCGTATGTACTCCATACATCGAACCCCATGGTTCCATTGAATTCGATCCAAACTCGAATTACAAGACCCAAAATAGATATAAAATATAATATATGAAACATTAAATTTTTACATATTATTATGACAGATCCTATGTTTTTTTCGTACAACTAAACTTGGAGCACCTGAGTATTATTATGACTGGTCGATTCATTATTTGTACGCACGTGTGCGTGTATGTGTACATGTACGTGTGTGTGTGTGTGTGTATGTGCTAGTGTATATGTGTGCGTCACTGTCGTACCTGGGCGGGAACGCGGCGCTCGACGCTGCTTCTGTATACAAGAAAAAGGACATTTATGGATAGAAATCTATTGTCCCATATATGGACGACTTTTACTTTTCTTGAAATATTCGGATATAATTAAGTGACTTTAAAAGCAAACAATAATTTTATATATCCGGGTTTCTTTTCGTGTAATTCTATAAGTCTATATAGTATATTTTCGACATATTGAATAACTAACGATGACGAAGAAATATATAAAATTGTTACCTGATTGCATCGCCTCGCTCCGGCCGCGCGCCCTCCACGGCTGTAACAATACCATATAATTGTTATCCAAATGTTAATTAAACTGAGTAAGACTTTATGAATAATTTCTTTTATTTAAACTCCACAAATCAATCCAATTACAACATTGACAGGAGTCAAGTGAATAGGCTTCTCCTAATTTAATGCGGTTTACCATCTAAGGCTATCTCGAAACTTACCATCAGATGAGATTGAAGCCAAGCATTAACTTATGTTGAAAAAACAGTAGTCGATCACAGCGCCACCTATGGTACAATCTAAACTAGCATAAATATCCCATCTTCTGATCAACTCAACTCACTCATGTCTTCTGGTCCCAAACTAAGCATCAGCTAGTGCTATGGTGAACAGACAACGGATAAACATACATATATATTTTTAAATACATACTTATATATATAGATATTATAGACAGAACAAACATTCCTGCTCATCACAGAAAAGTTTGTCCTGGGTGGGAATCGAATCTACGACCTTAGGTTCACTAACCAGTAGACCAACCGGCCTGTCAAAACCGAGTGATGACGAACGCTTCTGTGCATCGAAGGGCACGCATAGCTTCAAATCCTGTTATTATTAATCCGAAGACCGATTTTGACAGAAAGTGGTACAGAGATAGACCACAATCTGAGAAGAATATAAGCTATATTTTATCGCAAAAAAAACTTGAAGGGTTTGAAATAAGGGATGAATGGGTGTATGGAAGGTAGCCATAGTCGAATAAAAAACATAAAACTTTGTTCTTGTATATAAAAAATGAATATAAAATATGTATATACAAAATAAATAGAAATAATAGCATTATATAATTTCGACATCTTCGGGATGAAAACGGTCTCGGTCACGATTCAATAAGAATATTTACCATACACACGTATGGGGATGAAATAGAGATCATAGTCGCAGGGATCAAAGAATCACATATAAAATAAAAGCCATACCATCCTCGTCATCATCTTCGTCGTCGTCATCGTCGTCATCGTCATCATCGTCGTCGTCGTCATACAGCGACGCGTCGTCCCGACGGCTGTCCGTGGCGTCCTGAGCGTCGAGCGCGTCATCGCACTCGCTGTCAACACGTAGCCGCGATCCGTTCGTTTCCAGCGAATCCTCTGCCTCACTGAAAATAATAGTCCATTATGATATGAATGTGCTAAGTAAGTAAGTAATGATCAATGTACACGTGTGTCATACGTTTTTCAACACACTTGTGATTAAAAAAAATATGAATTATTTGTTCACAAACTCAAGTCGAGATTATTGCCTGAGCAAGCACGAAACGGAAAAATGTTAAATAGCAATTATTAATAGAAGTATAAGAACAGGTAGGTAGAAAAGATGTAGGTTGACATTTGAAAGATAACGCCTGAAAAATCGTCAAACAATCAACATTAAAACCATGCCGCATGGCCAGTAGGGGCCAATGGAGCTTATGGGAAGGCAGGGGGACCTCGGGCTAGATTAATAAACTATTGGCACTCCTTACATATTGGCAGCGTCCAGTTGGTCAACGCTGGGTCTTGGCACGAGGGGTGGCAGGGGCGGCGGCGCAAGCTGTAAGCCGGGGTCGTCGCGCCGGTAGAGCGCGTGGGGCGCTATGTGCTGCGGAAAAACCGCCGCATGCTGCACAATGGCGCGTTTCACCAGCTCGTTGAACAGGTTCTGTTGTGCCACCTGCAGAATAATATATGGAAACGGATGACAACGTTAAAATTATATGCGGCTACGAATATACCGTGCTCACAGCACGAAGGACCAAGAAATAAACGCAATCTAGTAGGCCACAATTAATCTCAGGTCATCAATAATTAAAACACATTACACGTCTACGTGTTTTTTACGTTTATATACAACATCATAATATGGCATTTATTTTTTTGATCCTTCGAACCGGACAATTCAAACATGTTATATCATAGCCAAATCTACACCCGTAATTTTATTTTACCTGGGCACCCCCGTCGCCCCAGGCAGCGAGGAGCGTAGGCCCGAGGCAGATAGCAAGGTTCCAAGCGTCCATCATGTTGTGTTCGGCGTGCTCGGCGAGGTGCGCCAAGAACGCGAACAGATAGCGCAGCACTAGGAGCGCCGGCAGCGGGACCGAGCTCAGGACCTCGCGTAACCTAGGATAATGAAATATTAGTTTATAAATAGCGTCAACGCTTTTGTTCAATAGCATATTTAGCATGTCCATTAATTTGTCTCCTCAACTCCCGATCTTATACCACTACTAAACACAAATCGCTCCTAATACTGGTTAGGCCTAGACTATAAATTCAATATGGATTAGTTAGATACCCGAAGACCCGAAGAGCCTTGGCCTCAATTGCTACCTACAGTTTTACGTAGCCACCAAAGCATAATAATGCTTGTAAAATTTTTGCTACTAGTTGCCACCTATCCTCTTTAAAGGCGCACCCCCTGTTGCTTAATATTGCCGATTGCTTCTGATTGAAACACTATCACCGGGTCGGCTATTAGCGCTTCGACGGACAAGAATTTTTCAATTAATTCGACAAAAAAGCAATCAGTTATATAGACGGAACGCCATTTAGCTTTGATGATTTGATACCATAGAATCATAGTAAGGAAACTCCATTAAATGGAGTTCTTCAAATTTCTAACATAAACGTCGACAAATTTCCCATATAAACATAGCCCTACAGAATATTTTTCGTAATTTCCTCATGATTGCATCCCGGTCACATACACAATCACACCTACCATGTGTCTTCGGGATATAAACCTGAAAAACTAATGAACCCCCGTTGATTGGCTTCAACTCATTAATGCCTGGACGTAATTGACATCCGCAACCGGTTCCATTCAAGCTTGATTCTAAATATCTTCTATTTAGTAGTAATTTGGCATTGTTTTCAAAAGATGTGTCGAGGAGTTTCTTTCGTCGTTTCTTCTCCTCTTTATTATAGCACCTTCCCGAAACGATGGTAGATTCAAAAATAAAATGACTTTCATAAGTGTATTGTAAATACCTACATGGAATAAAAAAAACAAATGTGTTGTAATTAAATAATATTTCCAGATCAAACGGCCCTACTTTCATGTGAAGCCGCTAGAGCGTTGTCAGCTGAAGAACTGGAAAGCGTATCTGGAGTGGGAGAAGCAGCACGGCTCGTTCAAGCGAGCCCTGGTGCTGCACGAGCGGTGTCTTATCGCCTGCGCACTCTATGAGGAGTTCTGGATGCGGGTATTTCATTATCCTTGTAGTAGACTTTTCATTTGTATATTGTTTATTTCGTCATTAATAAATAATATCAAAAAGTAAAATATATAAGCTAGGAATTACTGCTGTTAACAAAAAATCGGATAAATTAATGTTTTTTATACATTACAGAATTACATTATATTACATACATATCAGAATATATTTATATTCTGGTGCCTAAATTGAGAAATATTGAACGTTGTTTGGCAGCTAATAAAGTTTTTGGAGGAGCGGTCGGCGGCAGACCCCTCGCTGGTGGCGGTGGAGCGAGAGGTGCTAGAGCGGGCGTGCACCGTGCACCACCTGGACAAGCCCGAGTTGCACCTGTACTGGGCGCACTTCGAGGAGCAGCACGGCCAGCCGGCTCGCGCCGCGGACATCCTCGACCGGGTCGAGAAGACCTGTCCCGGCCTCGTGCAGATACACTACAGGTAATGCCGCTGATGGCTGGTATACTACAGGTGGATGACTGATGTAGAATAAAATTAAATATGTTTTATAATTAATTCTCACATCTATAAAATTTATAATATGAAAGTCGCATCGTGATAAAAACAATTGTATATTACATGTAATTAATTAATCATTATTGCATTTACAGGCGTGTAAACCTGGAGCGCCGCCGCGGCGACTACGATAAGTGTTGCCAACTGTACGAAGGGTATATCTCGTCGGCCAAGAGCAAGGCGATCAGCTCCGCGCTCGCCGTCAAGTACGCGCGGTTTCTGTTTCACGTGAAGAGAGAACCTCCGGCGGCACGGAAGGTGCTCGACGATGCCATCGCTAGGGACCCCCTCAATGCCAGGCTCCACATGCAGAGACTCGACCTCGCTCTGCACACGCCTGATACCCCGTTCGAGGTGTTGGAGGGTTAGTGCGCGTTTTTTGGTTAGGTTGCTTTGTGTTGATAAATTGTTGAGATTATTTTGTGTGAGAGTAACTGTGATACCGAATGTAATAAGGATGTAATAATCTTATGAATTATCCTAAAGAACCTTACGGCGTTTACTGTTTTCCGTCGTCGATACGCACACAATACATATATATTGTTGTTCTAGACCTGGTGCAGTCATACGAGCGTGAGGAGGGGGCGGAGCTGGAGACATGCGCGGCGCTAGCGGGGCGGCGGCGCGAGCTGGCCGAAGAGCTGGGCGGGGCGGCGGCCGCGCGCCGTGCGCACCATCACGCTCGGGCGCTCGCCAAGCACTTGCGCAAGCGTGCCCGCAAGGACAAGCACGACGCGCCTACCGCATGGTACATATATGTATAAACTCTAACATAATATGTGCATTCACACAAATCGTAGTTACACTATTTACAAATATGGGGATTTATAGAACATCGGTTTGAAACAGGGAACTGACCTAGCGGGAAAGCACGTTAACGCGACAATTGACAGTTAGCAATTAAATATAATTCATGTCGTCAGCGTATCGCGTTTTATTTTGTGTATTGGACAAGTAATTGCTACTTCTCGACTTTTTGTCATCGTGGTGTAGTTGAATTTACACTAAAAATACACTTGATTCTGTAGTTATGAAAATTATTACTGTAATCCTCAATGAGAATGTTGACCTATATATTTCGTTAACAGCGCCACCTCCACCGAGGCGGTTAAGAAGAAGGAGCCGAGTACGGCCGCGACCAACAGTACGGCGACGACCAACAGCGCTTACTACCAGCAGCCAGCCGCCCAGTCCTACGACCAGTCGTATGCGCAGCCCTACCAGCCCCCTTGGGGGTACCAGCAGCCCCCCGGACCCTACCAGCACCACCCGGGGCCCTGGAATCCCTACCCCAACTACTACTGACAAGACAGGCTCGCTGCGCCCCGGGGGACAAACTAGATTTAAAAACATATTCTTCACTTCGGCTGCGCTGCGCTCGGTCATATAGATTCCTCTGGACGAACTTGAATCCAGTCACTCTCGTACATCTATAGGTTAGGTATTTCAAATAAATCATAGTATGATCTAGAGCAGAACTTTGATATGCCCATGAAGATTCTCGGACGTCTCTTTGTATGTTAATGTGCAATTTAAGTAAAGATTGCGTATTCTTAAGATAAATTCGATGACAATTTATTGTACCGTAAGTTCTTCACTTAAGACTTTGATTGTATCTGTTATTTCCAGGCTTTGTATGTATATTTGTCCAGTCCAGTAATAAACAGTTAAAGTACTCAATTTATTGTATAGGATTAGTTAACTTTACTAAGAGTAAGTAAATAGCATAGATTTCGCGTGTCGTCGCTGGCAGCGTATGATAATATTATTTTAGATCTAACCAATGGTTAAGATTCTCTACATATAAATCTATTATTCTTTCTATTTTATGTTTTGTAACAACAAAATTAAGATTATTATAGCACCAATGTGCCCATCGCTAGAAGTACAGACTACTACATACTATTGATTTCAAAAATAAATATTATTATCTTAAAGGAAATAATTTTAAGGTACTTTTTTATTCGCATCGGATAAATGTAATTTTAATTTAAAAATAAATGATAACACTGTGCATAGTATTTTTTCATTTTATTAGCAAAGATGGTTTAATATAAAGTAAGATCTTCCAAAGCGTTTTCTTCAAAGCATTTGGAATTTCTTCTGGTGTTTATTTGCTAAAGATTTAGAATAGAATTTTCCAAGTTACCGAGAATTTAATCTCGCAAGACATTAATTAATTTCATTAATTATGTATCAGATTGTCTGGCAGTGAGTTTAACATGTATGGCCTATCTTCTAAACAGTAAATCTAGGCATTAGTTGGCTCTTAATGAACATACTGGAATAGCCAATATCAGAAAAAAATACAATCAATCGGATACCCTCAGCTTTAGACAAGGTGTTAGGCAAAAGTTCTATCCTTTCACCTATTATTTTTATTGTCTATGGGGCGTATTATTAAGCGTGCACGCGAGGACTGGAAAGTGACTCTTTTTGATGGCATTAAAGTCTAACCTTTGATATGCAAATTAAAAACAACTCTTAATCGGCAAGGAGACTGAAATAGTTGATATTTGGGCAGAATGGAGCGCATTAGTTTAGAAATGGATCTTAAAATCAACCACACCAAATCGTAAACTATAATTATAGTGGATCCTGGTGACTAACAACACTCACAGGATCACTTGAACTCGATACCGTTGAGGACTTCATCTATTTTGGAGCCAACGTTTTTTTACTTTCTATGGTAAGCGGAGATGTGGTGTAAGCGGTAGAGCACACTAATGTACTTAAATCTTATTTATGTGAAGCCCGTCTGGGTAGGTTAGAACCCGGCTGGAATCTCTAGGTCCAATTCTCCTCTTTTCTCTTTGTCCTTCAATTATTATCCATCCCATTCTTCTGTCACCCGTCCGGAGGCGATATTTTACTGAATTGTTTTTGTCATCCAAATATATGGCTTTCCTACACAAAAATTATTTAAATTTTGATTGAATTGCACACCAATATTCAACAAAAATAATGGGTGAGTAAGCAATAAATGTGAGACATGAAATTAAAATAAAAAAAAAACCTTTATTCCTCCAATTAAAACTGGTGATCATACAATACATACAAGGTATTAAATGAATTAACATCAAGAACTATTGAAGTAATAATACAGAGGAAGCCACAAGGTACAAAATGTTCACATAACATTATATTTTCAAAATGATAATATACTTTCATTATACACAATATAAATATGTAGAAATATGTAATACAATCTATACAATCTTTTAGAGCCACGTCACATCAAGCGATACAAATAATACAAATCTTCAAACTGTACAAACAAATCTTGATTACTGCAATATTAAATTATTTCCTAACATAAAACACATAAAATGCTTTCACCAAAGTTCATCGATTTTTATCATGGTATCATAATGCATATTATAGGCACTAGATCCACTATATTCAGTGTAAATTCCATCTGGAATGTCAGATCGAATTTACACCAAGTATAGATGTAGCCCCACGGTCTATTCTAGAACGAATAGACGGTGGTGGGGCGCGGTGACGTCACGCGCGGCAAGGGTGAGCCGTCGTGGGGTGACGCGCTATCAGGAGCACGCCGCCTTGGCCGCTTTTACAGCTGAAATCAGGAATTTAATGTTAATTACTTGCCTGCGTCACTGCTCCGCCTACTATCATGTCTTCAAGAGAAAAGTCAATAGGCATTTACTAAGTTAGTGCGCCCAACATGTTAGACATTATAGACAATTATCATCAGGTACGATAGATGTCAAGCTTTAACCTATTCTATGTAAAAACATACATGTTTTTATATCAATGAGAGGCATTACACAAGATTATCCTTCAGTAAGTTAACTAACAGCTGTAACCAAACTTTTTCTATTTTTTTCTAAGACATTTAAAACCACGCTAGCATAGCCGCAGGGGGACCCTAGTAGAGAATAAATACGAAGTAAAATGATACCTTCCCTCTCCTTGCGTCGCAGTTTCTTCCTACGGCGATCAATGGCGGCGAGTTCGGCCTTCACAGAGTGGTAGGCCTTCCGCAGGTCCGCCAGACGTGACGTCAGCACGCTGATACGAGTCGGACAGTCCCATGTGGGGTCTGTGACAAGATTTGCAATCATATTATAACGATAATATGTCAGAGATGTTTACACCAACGCGTTGCAGGTCGCCTCTCGAAACTAATTAAAGCTCAATACAAGTTAGTTAAAATACATAGGACACTGATGATTTATTATAAAAGTTAATTAGCACTTGCCGCAGAGAATTAAAACATTGTGAGGAAACCTGTACCCCTGAGAATGCTCCATAAAGTTCTTGAAGGTTTGTGAAGTCTAACAGGACTTGGTCACCGTGGTAGAGTATGGTCTACAACCTCGACAATGTGAGAGGAGTGTCAAGCTCAATACAGGAGGTACACAACACAACAACTTTATACTTTTTATTTATTATTATTTAAATTAAGCTATTACCATTTAGTATAAACATATTGCTGAAATTAATACATGATAAAGACTGACCAAACTTGTCAAAAAAGGAAACTTTTGGCCATATATCTTGTAGTAGGGGAGCCCACGATGCTATATTAGGAAAAACAGTCATATGGACAAACTTGAGCACGCTAGATAATGATATCATCCATGTCCTACTTTTAAAAAATGTACATATGTTAATTTGATTGTTTCTATAATGGGTGTGGTCGTACGTAAGGGTTTACAATGAAAAAAAAAAACTTTATCGAGCGCGTCAGATTTTCTAAGCGGATGTTCGTAATCCTTGAATTTCCATTGAAATAAAAATAAATACCAGCCTCATGAATATCCGGATGACGTTTTTTAAAAATTTTTTGTAGTCCTCCCGCTTCTTTACGTTACTCTCAAACTGTCAGATTCGTGAAATATACACGGTTTAGCATGTAATTAACTCACCCTATCTTACTCTGACGCGCTCGAGAATTTCAGATGATCCATTTTTTTACTAATCCGATTCTTTATCCTTGACGGGCGACCTTATAATAATGCTCGTATGTGGTGGAAGTACTTAACAGGGTACAAGGTGTACCTCTGTGCGCTTTGTTAAATCCCAAAATCCTCTCTTCCCTAAATTCAGAGCATTGTAAAATGTCCCTAAATTCAGAGCATCGTAAAATGTCGTTTACATGTCGTGGGTAAAATATAAAAGTATATATACTAAAAAAAAACTTCGGAAATACTTTCTCCCAACTTTTTCAACGGGGCATTACTGGGTTGCCTTAAAGTGATCGCTTTAGAGAAAAAAGGCCACCCATGGTTTTGTTTTCCTTACATTAAACTTGTGTTTAGTATAAAAATAAAACGTACAGTAATCTTACCGAGATCAACATAGAAGTTGTATTTGAGCGGCGCGTGGTGTTGATGGTGGTAGTCGCGGTCGGGTGAGTCCCGCCGGCGCCGCGCGCGCGCCCGCCCCGCCGCCGAGCTCTCCGACGCCTTGCGGGACCGCGCGCTGGCTACAACACAGGTATAACACATTTTATTCATATGTTTCTAACTAGTTTCCGTCGTGGTATAAAAGAATTTCCAGATTCTATCTTTCTCTGTGTCAAATTTTATTCTAATTCAGTATTTTTTTCGTGAAAGAGAAACAAATAAACGTCTATCCATTCATACTTCCCATCCATCCTGACAAACTTTCACGTCCTACTTATATCATAAATAGGAAAGTTTGTGAGCATCGATCGACAGATCGATACTCATGGATGGGTCTGCTATAACATAGTCTACTTTTTATATCAACATAAAACGCGGGGGAAGCCGCGGGCGGACCCTAGTTTATAATATAAGTCTGTATAAGATAATCAGATTAGAACGAGAAATCATTGTCTCAATTTTAACTTTCTATCTCAAGAAACGCATTTTTAAGTGATTGTTTAGCACAATGATGTCGCGGTGCGCGGGCTTGGAAATATAATTCTGCCACAACGGAAACATACTGCTCACCAACTTTGCCTAGCAACTGGTATGGTGTGGTAGTGTGGTACTGACCGTGTGGCTTGTCGATGTCGAGTGAGAGCGCGTCAGGCGCGCGGCTGTCGTCCTCGTCCTCCTTCCGCTCCAATGGACTGTCGCGCTCCGATATCCGTCGCTCCCTGCAAATACTTTTTTAATATAATACGAATAAAAATTCTATATCTTTAACGGGTACTCTCTATTATTATTAAATCGTGATTACTCGTTTCAATTTTAAAAATTTTTAGGATAATAATGAAAGTTAAAAAATATATGCGAATAATAATTATTTACTATCAAGCGTGACCTTTTCTCACATTTACTATATACGGCTATTGTCATTGCCTGAGAAGCTGACGAATAAGTGACCGGGCAACTTGATGGTAAGTGGTCACCGTCACCTAAGGAAATGGGCAACATCGGGGGAAATGCCAATAAAACGTCGACCGTGATATTGTTTCACCATTTGAGGCCACAACATCACATATATGTTGGTATTATTATATATTTGACCTGTGTGGCGAAAGGTCGAGGCTGCTGTCGGGCGTGGTGGGCGGCGTGTTGTCGAGCGCGGCGCGTCGTGGCCACTCCCCCGCCCCACCGCCCGCCCCTGGTCCCTCCCGTCCGCCCCCACCGCACTCACGCGCACCATTTGAGTTGCGACGCTCCTCACCTGCAAGAAATACAAATACAGAACCTCAATGGAAGTTATTGATATTGTAGGACACTAAGATAATAACTAATACCTAAATGTTCGGTCTATAATATGCAAACAACTCAAAACTATTATTAACCAATCCCTAATTTAATCTTGCAAAGCAAACACACTGTCTTATAATTCCGGCGGCTGCCACGCAACCCCTCTAACAAATCTGAACCTGAAGTACATGACCAGATGTAACTTATTAATATTTCCTTTAAAATAAACATATTTTTCCCAAAAAAAAAACTTACATGTGTGTGAAGTCTACCAATTTACATTTGGTCAGTGTAGTGTAAAATAATCAGTACCCTTCAGATTGTGCGATGAAACCCACGCCCAGTAATGGGATAGTTACGATGCGATGAGGATGTTTTTTTGGTAATGATGTCGCTCACCCTTGGAGTGATGGTGCTGCGGCGCGCAGGCAAAGGGCAGATGGAGCCGCTGGCGCGGCGGCGCGGGCTCGGCGTCGGGCGCCGGCGAACCCGGGATCGTCTCCTCACACAGCAACAGTGACAAATTGCTGTCGTCCTCCGCGGCAGGCCCCGCCGGCGCCGCCGCTACGCTCGGCCTGATACCCCCAGCTACTACCACGCTGGCGCCTATATCAGATCAAATCAGACAAAATCATATGTATATGTTCTATAGTGGAGGTTTCACGGATTTTTATTTACAATGTATGTATGTATTACAATTTATATATATGATGATATTTATGATTTTTCTCAATAATACATCAACAATACATCAATAATTATCTTCTATTAATTGCCTATAAACTCCATTCTACTCGAACTACAAACTTTACCAGAGTTGTTTTTGAAGTCTTAAAAAGTGCAAAATTAGTGTGGCTTTTTCGTGTCATGCGTTTGAAGTTCTGAATCGATATTAAAAATATCAAATTAAACTAAAGGTACAAACATTAAGGTTATGCACGGGCCGAAATAACGACGTACGAACTATTAATTGTAAACAGTTTCGTGATGTTATATTGTCGTATATATTTTATTTTTAAAGCGGAACTAATTCACTTAGAACATCACGGTAAGTGGCTTAATGTGGAGTAGTTTCCGTCCGCAACTGCGCTCGCGTGGACGTTTATAAACAGCTAATGTGTTATTTCAGAGTATAATTACAGTGCCAAATTGAAGTAGTTCCTAGGAGCATAACAGTGACAAACAAAGAGGGAGATTACAGATGGAATTAAACATACGAGTATACGGTACTTTTTTCAACATAGCGCGGTAACGAAGACTATTGTATATGTGAATCATACTGTGTTTCCGCTCGTTTTTGCAGGCGTCTTCGAGCATGAGCAGCGACTCGCCCGCGCTCCACTCGCCAGGCGACTTGCCGGCGTGCAGCGCACGCGCCGCAGACTCCACCCCCGCCCC
>DWJZ01000869.1:0-27370 GCA_018249125.1 Asbolis capucinus | reverse complement strand
TCAGTGGTTTGGTTGAAATATGTATAATTTGTTGTCAGAAGTAAAAACTCCAGTGTCGAGCCCCAACCACACGCTGGTGATACAGTCCCCGGCGCGCACCGCACCGGACTCGAAAGATGAGATGTCCTCCAGTATGAAGAGTGGTGAGTGTTTAAAATATGTGTCGTATAAGGGTATTTTTGAACTAGAGCTTTGCCACTTTGCCAGCTTGGTGGACTATGGCCAGTACACCTCATATTGTGAGTGGGACCTGAGCCCAGTAGTGGGACAGTTTGGATTACAATGATTAAACGTGTGATAAGCGAACGCATGAAAAATATTAGAATTTATACCTAAACTAGGCTGAACAAATATTCTTTATACTTGGTTATTCTTTTAAATAGATAAATGCAGAATGAAATATGGCTACATTAAAGAAAAATAAAGAATGCATACACATTATTTTAATTTAGAAGCCATATTCTAAGTCTGATTTCAAAAAATCAAGTAGCATCAAAAAAGTATACATTTATAAATAGATTTAGTGTCATTATTATATTTATAATACAAACATATTGTAACATTATATTATGATTTGAACATTGGTCTCTCGAACGGTATATCCTGGGTTCAAATCCTGCGGCGCGCACCCCTAATTATCTAAATTCATAAAGTTCTCAAAGATGTGTGAGATCCCCCAATCCGCACTTGGCCAGCGTGGTGTACTATGGCCTGTACCCCTGTGAGACGAGATCCGCACTCAGTAATGGGATAGTTATGGGTTGCAATGATGAATTCCCCCAGAGCGGTCTCGACGCGTGTCGATGAGCGGCGGCGCGGGCGGCGGGGAGGCGGCGGCGCCGCGGGCGGAGTCTCTCGAGCTCTCCGCGCACGACTCGCGCTGGCCGCGGCAGAACAGCGTGAGTATTACATAACAAACTAGATTCCGCATAGTATGATGATAATTAGTAGTCTATGTGTTAGTCCATACTCTTATCTATTCCTGTACCAAATTTTATTTGGATCCGTTCAGTAGTTTATGCGCGAAGCAACAGCAAATATCCATCTATCCGATTCGATTCACACAAACTTTTGTGTTTAAAATACTAGTTATTTTTCCGCGAGTAGTCGTGTGGATAATTTTCAACCCCTATTTCAGGGGTCTGTAACCCGTGGCTCTGATGCGATTGTAGCGCGGCCCATACAGACTCCACTTACACGAAGCAACTTAACGTTTCTTGTGACTCCGAAGAGGATACATGAAATGTGGCCCTCATATCCTCATAACATTTGTGGCGCTCATATAAGAAAAGGTTGCCGACCTGTGCCCTATATCATCTAACCACGTGTCCAAATTTGTCAAGCACTAAAATAATATATAAGTATATGTGATGGTGTATGTATTATTTATATGTGCACCCTCCATGTACCATGTCTTCTGTCAATATTTATACACAAAGGTTGTCTGGAAGAGATCGCTATTTAGCAATAACACTGCTTTTTGTGTCAAAAAAATATTCTTAAGATAAATTTTGTACTGTTTCTCTTTAAGTGCTCAATACAGAGTTTTCGTTTGTTTGTACACAGTATTATAATTTACTAGCTTTATAATTTTATTCAGTTCTACACTAAAATATTAAGTTCACTAACGGCAGTGGTTTAGAAACCACAGGTCTGTTACGTACGAATATCTTGCAAGAGGAAAACAATTACGAAAACTTTGCGATAATTGCTCGTAGATCGCAAATTTATATTACGTATTAGCGACAGTAATTTCATTAGGTATTTTATTATTTATTAGGTATTAGGTAGCTTTAATTTCCTCGCAAACTTCGAAGTGTTGTGCACGTAAGTAATAAAATGTATTTTTTTTATTTATTTCGATAACTTGTGTAATCGTTTGTTTGCTGCCTGCTCGCTAGTTGCAAATTTTTATTCGTTCGGATTATAGGACGGAAGAAATAAAGCAGAAGGGATTATTATAAAGCACCCTACTTAACCAAAACTTTGATAACTCACACTAATGACGCTGAAATTACTAAAATCAAACACCAAAAAATAAAAAAGTAGGAATGTTGTGAACTCGAGAAAGTATTTATTTGGTATCGCAAATATACTATTATTAGTTGACCAACAGTCCGATTTTCTCACCCGTACACAACTTGTAAACAAACCAGTCGATGATGTCACTGTTTTCTCATTAATTATTAAATTAATTTTCTTATTAATTAATTACACGTTTAACGCAGTAATATTATAGCTGTATCAACTTCACAATACGCGAGTTTTGTAAAAATAAAATAAATAAAAAACTTTTATAATATTTTTTATACAATTTGTTTACAAGATTTTTACGGATGAAACGGACTATAATATCGTAGGCTACGTTTCGAAAATAAAGCTTACCATACACTCAATTTTGTATGTCATTTTTTTTTATAAAGCTTCTCGAACACGATAGAAACAGAAACGCGCGTTTTTCTAGCATACTACTATGAGCAGTATTTTTAGTAATAAAGTGAATAAGCTGATCGAGATGACTGGACCGAGATGATGTGACCGCTGGGCTAGCTTCCGACGATAAGGTCACTGATAACACGCTCTCACACCCCTCCGCCCCCTTCCACCCCCGCCCCCGACGTCGGCGGCTCCTGATTCATCGGTTCTATTTATAAACATCTCGCTTAGCAATGCTCTCTGGCTCTACCTACGAATTAATATAGGATCGTTTTAAACGAAATATTAATATAAAAAATATATTAGAGATATACTCTTCCTACTTTCGTAAATACAATGTTCTGCGGTTTTTTTTTAATTATTTGTAATGCCAAATCAAACATTTTCAAATTATACAATATTAATTTTCTTCTGTGTTGAAACATCATGTGTAAATAAAAAAAAATATATATATAATTCCTAGTTTAACGTAAACTTTGTATTTTTAGTAAATAATATAATTCAGAATCGTTTGTTCAGTTGTTACAAAGATATTAAAAAAAAATACTAATTACACTACGTAAATTACAACATCAGTGAAAGTCCAGTAATAGTAGCGAGAGGCTTAGAGCGAGTAAATTAAAACAATTCCATTCATTAATACTAACGGACGTCTTTATTTCGACGACGGAAACAAACAGTAATTGGTGCGTTTCGCTTTTATTGTTTCCCGTATAAGGGTGAAACTCATTTGTAATTTCTTTACATTACTCTATAGTTACGCCCTTCTTGTTTTCGATCGTCGATATGTCCATAGCTATGACGAATCGTGGATGGTTCGTTCACACTCCAGCCACTCGCCCTCTGTTAATTACTCCGTCAATGGCCACTGTGTTTTAATGGCACTTAAAAGCTTTAAAGTTTCTCAGTGCAGTTCTAGATTGTGAGGACAAAGTTTGTTAAATTGTGAATTAAAATATATCGGAATATAAAAAGTGTAATGAAAAGATAGTGAAAATAAGAGTATTTTTAAAAAATTCAGTGATAAAAAAGAAGTTAAAATGACAACGTTTATTCGTCATCGCAGATTATTTGAAGAGGTGCGTATTTTATATAAGAAATATTAAAAAAAATATATATATTTTTTTTTATAATCCACTTATTGGATATGATGTTACGAGACATCAAACCTTGCACCTTTTAAACATAATATATAAGTATTGTATTGAAATATTGTAATAGCTTCTCGCGGAATTTCGTTCATCATCTTTACTTAATATTTTTGATATTAACAGGCCGGTTGGTCTAGTGGTTAGCGAACCTGACTGCTACGCCGAAGGTCGTGGGTTCGATTCCCGCCCAAGTCAAACGTTTATGTGATGAGCATGAATGTTTGTTCTGTGTGTCTGTGTGTCTCTAAATCTAAAGTATATTCTATTATATATTCTTGTAAATATCTAAATTATATTCTATTATGTATTCTGTTCTTTAATTTACCATGTATTGATTTTAATTTTAAAGACATACTTCAACCGTTTGTATTGTGTATTTTAATGTCTTTATTTTTGGACCTAAACTGTTTTTGACTGTCATGGATATATATATATATATTTATATGTATTTCTCTCATGTTCATTTAATTGTTAACTATTACTTACGTGCATGCAGTCTACACCTCTAATTGTAATAACACTTGTCTATCTTCTTTCATTGTATTTTATTCATGGTTGTAATCAGTGTACATTATGTTGGTGTTCAAATAAAATAAATAATTATGTATTTAAAAATATATATGTATAGTACAAGCTAAACGCTTAATTTGGGATCAGATGGCCGTGTGTGAGTTGTCCTGAGATATTTATTTATTTATATTCTCTTGGTTGACCACCATAGCTTCGACAGTGTACTGCTTCTCTTCTCTCTGCTTCTTTCCCGCGCTTGTGTATATTGCGATAAACTATTACTGCCTTTTTGGCGCAACGCGAAGGTTATCCCTGGACTGGTATTAGTCCGGATCCAGTCTTGGTCTTAGGAGCTGGTCAGGATCGAACGGTTTTTTTGTCCTATAGGTAGAGTTACGGGTTGGTAGCAATAATAATAAAATAATACGATCCCCCATCCCCTCATAGTCCGCCCTTTACTGTTGTTAACCATAGACAGCGGTGATTGTTTAATAAGTGCCCCTAATAAAAAATCTCTCTTCTCTATCCTGTCTGTCTTTAGGTGACAATGGATTATGACTATGATATGATATGGCTTGTTTGCTGTTTGATAAAAGTTTAATTTGTACAGACCAGATAATTTATTAAATACCATAGTTGATAGAGTTTTTGTCTGTATACAAAAAGCTAAATTTTATGTGCGAGTGTATTACTATTTTGGGTCTTAAAAATCCCCATTTTTGACCAATCATTAACACTTTAATACTACTTGCCCAGTCAGTATTAGAAATTGGTGTTAAAGATTCATTACTGGCGAATTATTAGGGGATTTTAAGCTAGCTTATTAACATTATAGTAAGGAAATTGTGTGACGGATGGATGGATGGATATATTTTTTTTCTTTCGCCCAAAGTCTACTGAACAGATCTGAATGAAATTTGTCCCAGAGTTTAATAGAGAGGAATAACACAGGTTATTTTTTATTAATACTCCACACGGACGAAGCTCGGGCGACAACTAGTAGTCTATAAATTATTACGATGTACATTGTCGTGAACAGCTGTCGATGAAGGAGTGGGACATCCCGTACGACGAGCTGAAGCTGTTCGAAGTGATCGGCGAGGGCCGGTTCGGGACGGTGTACCGCGGCAGCTGGCACGGCGCCGTCGCAGTCAAACTGCTGCACCTACACTCGCATCTCGACCACTGCGCGCCGCTCGACACCTTTAAACACGAGGTAACTGACACGCAGGCACGTAGACATGAACACAAGCACGTAGACAAACACGCTTGAACGCACGCACATAGACAAGAACACAAGCTCGTAGATAAATACTCTTGAACGCACACACAGACAAGAATACATGCAAGAAAAAAATTGTCCTAACGTTTGTCTATGGTCAATTTTTCTATACTATAATGCACGTATAGTATAGAAAAACTGACCATCGACAAACGTTAGGACAATTTTTTTCTTACAATTACAGAGAGCATTTGATACTCTATGTATCTTTATACTATCAAACTTTAATCCGCAGGTGGCAACATTCAGGAAGACCCGGCACGAGAATCTGGTGCTGTTCATGGGCGCGTGCATGAAGCCGCCGCGGCTGGCCATCGTGACGTCACTATGCAAGGGCATGACTCTCTACACGCACATCCACCTGCGCAAGGACAAGTTCACTGCGAACAGGAGTGTTATTGTCGCGCAGCAGATCTCACAGGTGAGTCGGCAATGACAGTTAGCGTTTGATAGTTTACACTTGACATTTGACATATGATAGTTGACATATGACTTTTGAAATTGCATAGTTAAGTTTTAACAGTTGGCTTTTGATGGTTGACATTTGACATTGACAACTTGACATTGACATGGACAACTTGACATTGACATTGAACGGTTTGCTACACGGTAAAAGTCTCTATCTAGAAATTACATATCTTTACTTCTCCCGCAAAGAGAAAAGAATGTTTACTACCAATCGTAACCTAAAAACCGATATAGGCTGCATAATATGAAACTATTAAATTGTTATGGCATATAATAAGAACTTATTTAATATGTCAACCGTAACAACGACCGGTGCCTTCTAAAGCATATAAACTATCGCTAGATTTTGTATCTACTAAAAGTATGTTATCTCCTAATATTGACATATCTATATTGGTATATTTGCAGGGTATGGGCTATTTGCACGCGCGCGGTATAATCCACAAGGACCTGAAGACGAAGAACATATTTTTGGAGAATGGGAAAGTGGTCATCACTGACTTTGGACTCTTCAGCGTCACGAAGCTCTGTTTTGGCAACAAGTAAGTGTAACATTTTGTGAATATTATCATCCGTCATATTGAGATTGTATGACCATAAGATATTTTATCACGTGCAAATACAGTCTGAATCCCAATTTATTTGATTTTGTAACAAGCCAACGGGAACTTTGTCCTAGAGCTCTTTTTTAAACTGATTGTAGCTGTTCTTTTCAACTGTAATATGTAATTACTTAGAATTTTCACAGAATACGTAAACATAACATATACATATGAATAAAAATTAAAAAAAAAATTAGTAATAGTTACATGTTTTTGATTGTAAGAAGGAAAATGTATGGAACCCCCTTTAAACGGCTTCCATTCCCACTCTACTGTCTTTCCTAATATGTGTTAAAAAAAAAATTATTGTACATGTCTACGAAACCCCCCTTGCAGGGGTTCTACTTTTATTGAGCCACATTTTTTTGTATTGTATTATAATATGTGTTTGTTGCCAGCGCCCGCGGCGACAGCCTTGGCATCCCCCCGGGTTGGCTGTGCTACCTAGCGCCGGAGCTGGTGCGGGCGCTGCGGCCGCACGCCTCGCTGCAGCTGCCCTTCTCGAAGGCCACCGACGTGTACGCGTTTGGGTAAGTTATATTTATAATATTTGGTGGTTTTTCAATCCAACCATCAGCATTAGAATAGAGTGATGGGGTATGCTGCAGGCCAGTGATGAAGAGAGACCCGTGCACTGTAGTGACCAATCTTTTTTTGAGTGTAGACAAAAATAATCATAAAAGTTACTATAATCTTTAAATAGAGAGACAGGTACAAGTTATAAATTTTATAGTTAGTTTCCTTATGATTAAAAAAAACTGATGTATTTGTTATTATTTCTGGCTGCTAAATTTCTATTGACCTTTTAGAAAGCATATAGATGTAAGTTAGTAGATAACTAAGTGTTGATTTCAGAACGGTTTGGTATGAACTTCTGTGCGGGGAATACCCATTCAAGGGGCAGCCGCCAGAAGCTATCATCTGGCAGGTGGGGAAGGGGGTGAAGCAGTCGCTGGCCAACATGCAAGCTTCCAGGGATATTAAGGTAATGTATTAAGAACCATTAACTACTCCAAGAGTGGTTATTAATGTCAATAAATCAAACTTAGTACTAGTTTTCTTGCACGGCTTCGTCCGCGTGGCAGGTACATTGCTTAAAGTAGCCTATGTGTTATTCCAAAGTATAATCTACCTCTGTGCCAAATTTTATTCAGATACGTTCAGTAGTTTTTGCGTCATGGAGTAACAAATTTCCATCCATCCTTTCCATAGATCCTCATAAACTATCGAATTTATAATATAAGTAGGATAATTTAAAAAATGTAAAAATTAAAAAGTTTTAATTTTGCAATTGTGTAGAAAACATTATTTGACAGTACGGTTGCCATCTCCAAACGTTGAAATCTAGGATTTGTAGGTGAAAATTTCAGGACATTCGGTTTAAACCCAGGACTACTACTACTAGGATATGTATACTAACAGAAGCTAATTGTGGAAACGCGAGACCAAGGAAAATACCATAGCAGAGAGTAGTGATGTGCAAATTTTAAAACTTAGGACCTAAACAGGACATTTTAGAAACTGAGGATGATGGTTAAAAAGTAATATCCTTAATATCCAGGACAGCCCACAACACTCCAAAAAGCTAAACATGTCCTTGAAAAACAGGACGTTCGGCAACCCTATTCTAGATAGAAAACGCAAACAAACGTCAAACGAATGTGACAAATCAATGCCAAAGTGATGTTGCTTTTTATTCCAGGATATCCTGATGCTGTGTTGGTCGTACCGCTGGAGCGAGAGGCCGGACTTCCCCCATCTCCTCTCGACGCTGGAGAAGCTGCCGCGCAAGAGGCTATTGCGCTCTCCCTCGCACCCTGTGCACCTGTCTCGTTCTGCCGACTCGGTCTTCTGAGACAAGAGGCCGCGCCGCGGACGGACACGCGGGCCCCGGAGGGCGCAACGACGGAACGGGAACTAGAGGCACGTTCCCACTTGTCGACAATGATTCGATAAATAAAATCGTATTTGAGAAAAGTATGTTTACATATTTCAGCAGCGCTGTACTTATCATTACAGATTCATATATTTTTTATGTTTTGGCAAAGAGAGATCTTTCGCTATAGTTGCTCCACGATGCTTACCAAAAATCGTTGCCTAGCAACCGATGTCGATAATTAACCATTTTAGCATAATATTATATATAATATGTGCTGAATAAAGTTTTATATATTTTTTACATACAATATCTCCTGAGGGTAAGTACCGATGGAGTCTTAGATGGTAAAGGCATTAAACTTAGAAGAACCCTATTCACTCTTCGTTTTGAAGGCGTCAACATTATACTTGAGCGGAAACACAGACATTGGCAACTTATTCATTCCCTTAACAGTACGCTATACAATATTGAGGAAAAGCTTGTCCTGCGTACAGTGTAAGGTTGAATATTATATGCCCGATATCGGTTGCTAGGCAACGATTGTTAGTAAACTTAGTGTGTACATATGAATATAACAAATTATGTGTTGTAAAAGCAAAATCCAGGTGGGAACGAGTCTGTCTTAATAATGTTTCAAAAGTCCAATAATAGCATATAGAAATCCGTCGACATTTTCTTCTAAGTCAGTTCTGTAGTCCCACGGCTGAACTACTGCACTAAGAGTCATTAATGCTTACTTAATTCGCTCCTTAGTACAGAAATTGTTAAGATTCTGTATTAAGCGTTTTAAGCTGTCATTAACGACTCTGGGTGTCGTAGTGAATGTACTGTGTACTGAAGATTCATTGCATTGCATTTTTCATTAACGTCAGTTCCATGTTTGAATAATTTAATAAATGGATATATATAAGCAAATAGGTTCAGCTGTATGCTTACAAACTGATACTTTGGTAAAGTGTGCGATAACTAAGTCTCGCTCTTGAGTTTGCACTGTCACATTGAGATGAGATGCTTAAGCCGATACAGAATATAGTGTAACGGAATCCTTTGATTTTCAACCATTCAATTCCATTTCACTTTAACATTAACAAAACGTAATGAAATTTGAACATTTCAAATATCGTTGTGGGCAATATGTTATCGGTTTTGAATTTGTAACTATACGGGTTATAGTTCCCTAAATATCAAGATCACTATTTCTAGTAGATAACTACTAGTATTCTAGGAGACCCTTGTATTCTGCTACAAAAAACTGTCAAAGGTAAGGGGCGGGGGGAACGTGAAAATAATGTACTGTAATTGGTCGATTCAGTCACAATTACTGATGCGTGGTTTCTAACATAAGGTCAATTGGTCTAATGCTTTGCCAGAAAAAATTTTAATCCAGGCTCTAGTAAATCATTAATTAAAATATTGATGGAACTTCAGAAAAGTCGGCGGTTTCACTAAATAGAATATAATAACATTAATTTTATCATTGTTATATTTTTATATAACAGACGGGTTTTCGCTACTTAGTGTAACATTATGTAGTTTTAATTAAAATACGATCGCTTGAGTATGTTGATATAAAACGTTCGTATTTCGACTATTCATTATATAGCTCCTGATCTCTTATCGATAGATTATTAAATTATATTTTCGTATTTTAAAGATTGACCTCGTGAGAATTTGACTGTGTTGTTGATATAAAATTTAATGATTAAAGTTGTATATATTGTATAGTGTTACGATTTGCTGTGATGATGCATGGGGAACATTGATTTTGGAGGAATTACATAGAATACCATATAATAGGCATGATGATTGATTTTGAAAAAAGCTCATTGTATATTTATATCTCATTATATTGTCGTCTTTTATGCAATATGTGTCTGAAATTTTAGGTTTTAAATTTCGCTAAATATATGAGTAATGGCGTCTATGTATGACGTCACTGTTTTATATTACCTTTACATTATATCATAAACTTTCGTCTGTGGTATACAATATAACGGTGTCACTCCGTTATGATTCGCATTTTGAATTTGTTTCGAAGATCAGTGTTCCCAACGTGTGACTGTTCAGACTTGTATTAGGCTAAGAGTTGACTCTTTTACTACTAAAACTTACTACTGTCTCCCAGAATTTCGTAACTTTTAATGATAAATATGTCAATGACCTTAAAATTGTAAATATCGACAGTGACTGAAATAGATTAAAAAAGATGTACAGTCTGCAATTAACGATTATTTAATATGTATATGGAAATCGGCCGCCATTTTGTTTCTGAGGGCGAAACAAAATGGCGGCCCGTAGATTCGAGTGTTTGTAAATAATAAAACATTCCTTTCGAGTAGTGAATTGAAATTTATTAAATTTGAAAAAACCTATTTAGTCTTAGTCCTGCAACCGAAAAGATTGAATTGGTAACTAAAAAATTCTAAATTAATTATTATATTTGTGTTCTAAGCGAAAGAGAGAGGAATAATTTTGAAGGATCAAGAATTTAAGCAATCTGCAGGACTATGATGTTAGTGTATAATTTTCAAAGATTTCAATTTCTATGATGTTTCCTAAGAGGCTTGATGTTATGTATATTTAAGTTGATTTTTCAACTGAGGAATACGTTTAGATAAAAGCATAGATAATATTCATCCATTATAAAATTTCACGTGTATTATGTTATATCCTAATTACATTATTGACTGCTTTACATCAAGTCGTTTTTAGTTTGAACAATTGGAGAAATTCACTCAGTATTCTATGTACAGTTGAAAAGTCAACAAACTTATCATTATTATAAATAAGAAAATTTAAAAAAAACATGGTCATTATATTTCATTTCATATTTTAAATATTGATTATAATAATAGGATATGAAAGTAATAACAGATCATATTGTTATTTTATTGTTTACTAAATTATTATTAAATAATAGTCGAAATTTTATTCTGGTCACGGAACTCCTATTAAATGGATAGTTAGTTGTTGTAAATTGATATTTAAATGAATCGGAGCAAGGCCACGGTATTTGTATATAGAGCGCGGGTGGTGATGCTTCTTGAACTGTATTATAAATATTTATTTCAATTCAGTGAATGGCACTTGGTACACCTGGCTAGAGACAGACTTATATCAAGATACTGATTTAAACACCCAAGACCTGTTAAAAAATAACTCCCTAAATACTATTTTATCTATATATACATACAAAAAATAAAAAAAAAGGTTTTGGAAAAATGTCCAATAGGTCTCGGTGTTTGCAGTTGATATGTTAATTATCATGAATAAATTTCATGTAATGCAAAATAAATTGCAGTTTTAGAAAGGTGGGTTTTAAATACATACAAAATTACAGTATTATAATTATTTTTAAATTAATAATTTTATTTGCATGATGTCCGCTACACATCTGTGTAATGTTTTTGAAGTTTTAAATTATTTTATCTAAGAGAATTTAAGTACTTAAAGACTAGATGAGTCTCAAATTTAATTGTTAATGAGTCTCATAGCTGGTGTACGTACGGCCGGTGGTGTACAGTGGAGCTGTTGGATCCAGTCACTTGTAGTTTTACAATGTATCAGATTTTTAAGAACTAGGTTAGTTGCATTTGCCAAAATAAATCTTCAATCACTGTTACATGCTGTTTTATTGTGAAGTCCTTTGTATATTGTTATTGCAACCCCATAACTTTCTCACTACTGGGTTGGTGTTTGGTACAATGTGAGGCCTAGCCATGGTTCACACTGGTAATGTGCAGGTTGGTACTCTTCACACATCTGCAACAGCATGGGGTACTCTCAAGTTTCCTTCACCATAGCAAGTGACAATTAATTTCTACTATACCTACACAAATTGTTCAGATTAAAGATGCACCAGGACCTTGTGTATAAGCAATATGTTCAAAATATTATCTCTGTATTGAATATATGAGAACTTAATTTTAATATTACAGAAACTTATTATCTTTTTAATCTTTGAAGTAATTCATTTTGAGACTTAAAGCTGTGTGTAATAGCTTATAAGATATATGAGATTTATTATTCTCATAACATGAATAATACTGTAATTTAGATTTCAAGACATTAGGCAACAGCCTATTCATGATAGAGTATGTAACCCATAGTAGATTTTATTGGGGAATTGTCCTTTTCTGTAAATTAATATATGCAATGATCAATTGCAATAGTTATTAATTTTAATATTAAGTAGCTTAAGAAGAATGTAAACAATAATATTGAGCTTAATCTATTCTGAACTCATTTAATGCTATGACACATGTCCGGCGAGTATTGAGGCTATATTAAGGCACATGCTTTTGATTTCTTCACTGCTGAGGAATTCTGCTCCCAATATTGCATTCCCAACAGCTATAGTTTCTCTTGAGGATTTTGCTTTTATCCAAATCCTGCCATTCATTCCAGCAGCTAGCTCAAATGGCCATTCAGTTTTTAAAGCATTAATTAGTGGGCAGTTTGGGTTCAATATCTTTCTGACAAGGTTCACAGAGCATTTAAACATAAAGCCATCACTTAGGAGCCCTAGTCTTCCTTTCAGTCCTTTAGAATCTACACACAGAAGCTCTGGCTCTAAGTCTTTCCCAGCAACCAAGACTTTAGCATACAAAACATCACCAATTTGTACATCTGGCCTGTTCTTCTTTGTTGCACCTTCGAATGACAGATAAGATATCGTAGCAGGGCAGCTGCTGCCGATGTCTACGCGGAAAATATCTCCAGATTTCTGTGTTATAACACCAATAACATTTTCTCCCCTCGATGGTACGTATCGTTTCTGATAGCTGTCTATCCAATACGTGTTCGGATTTCGTTTTTTCAGCACACCAGCATTGGTTATGGAGATTCCACAATCTTCCTTCCTAAGTCCAGGCCCAAGGATTACTTTGCCCTTTTCACCAGCAGTAGCTATTTCTTCGCAGGTGTCTCCTGGTAGCACAACATCACCAACTGAAACCTTATTCATTGCAATGAGCCTACATATACTATAATGAAATATATTCGGTTTAATATAGCTTAATTAAATAAAACAAAATATTGAAGTAGGAAATCGAACAAAACGTGTGACTATGGCAATGACAAGACGGACAGACAAAAATGATTAAGAGTGCCGTTTAGTTACTGATCTGACGTCAGAGAACTATGTGGCTCTATGGTAATATTAACAGTTATTCTTTATCTGGAAATAATATCTTGTAGACGGTAATTGAATTTTAATAAAAGAATAGCTCAATAAATTACTTAAAAATATTAGAGACGTGTACGTGTTTTCGTAGTTTTCTCTGTCTACGATTTGACGATTGTCTTTGATCAAAACTTTGATTTTTGACTTCGTTTTGACTTTGACGTATCAATACTGCTAATGTTTACGTTTCGTTTTGCACGTGTTATTTATTAAAGAAACAGTGTATATGCAGTAAGAAATGCCTGCAATTATTGATAAAGATGTCCTTATATATAAAGGAAGTAACCTTCTTCGCCAAAGACTGCTTCTCTCAACGTTGAGTGGTCGTTCAATCAGAGTGGAAGAAATACGAAGTACACACGACGATCCTGGACTACGGGAGTATGAAGTGAATCTAATTCGGCTGTTGGACAAGATTACAAATGGAACTAGGGTAGAGTTGAGTGAAACCGGCACGTCGTTATACTTTCAGCCGGGGATCCTGATTGGCGGTCAGGTTACTCACAGCTGCAGCACACAACGGGGTATAGGTTAGTACTTTTTATTATTATTTTATTTTAACGTTCAATAAATTAGTGCTTGACCACAATCCCGCCTGATGGTAAGTAACAATGTGGTCGGGGTGGTAAGGCGCACTTATTCAGGAAAAGCCTATTCACTCCTGATTTGTAATCGAACGGGAACACTGACGCGGGTAACTTATCCCAGTACTTCGCGGTACGCATTTCGTTCATTTCGTACTGGCGAAATGTCAATATCTAAGGGATGAAACGGCTTATTCGATGATGAAAAGGGGTTGGGGAATTAAATCATGCAATTCCTGCACATAAATGCCATACTTAAGGATTATGGTCTTCTCTTTTTACCACTATCACACTGATTAATTTTGACTTTGAGGAGAGGTTATGAGATGAACTAACATATCTACCTTTTAGACAACTTTTTTGCAATAGTAACAAATCAATAGATATATTATGTTAAGTTAAAAGCGGCCCTCGGTTTGAATTCTGCATGCAATTTTCAATATTTGATTTTAATGCTACAGGAATTTATCTAAAACTACTTGTGTTATTAATGAACAACTAATTAAACCATTGACTAAACTAATTGAAACAAACAAACGATTCTTATAAATGTGTGAAATCCACAAAACAGTTCTTTATCATGCATAGTAAACTGTGGCCTGTCCCTTCTCATTGTGAGAGGACACCTAAGCCCAGTAATGGGACAGTTACGGGTTGCAAATGCTAGATTTATTGTGTTTATTGTTAACCACCTATACTAATTAACACACATATAATAATAACAGTCAATGACAACTTAAGGTATAAAAGTAAAAAACAACGAAAACATAAAATACACTGGAAACTTAAATGAGAATTGCAAATTTATTAGAACATGAAATTAATATATTAATAATAAAAATCTTTTTAGGTTACTACTTAGAAGTGTTATTGGCCTTGGGACCTTTCTGCAAGGAGCCATTGAATGCTGTTCTACAAGGAGTGACTCATCACCACCTGGACGTGTCCGTGGATAAAGTGAAGGCAGCTGCATTACCAGTACTGTTGAAATTCATACTCGTAGATGATGGACTCGAACTGAAGGTTGTGAGGAGAGGTATTATATTCTTGTATTATTGTAAGGATGAGTGGAATTGTGGCGATGTAAGTGTTTGATCACCAATTAGATTTGTTCTTTTTTATATTCAATAAATTAGAACTTGACATAATATTGTAGGTATGTTGATAAAAAGTAGCCAATGCGTTATTTTAGACTATGATCTGTCTACAAATATCATCCAGATCCCTTCAGTAGTATTTCTATACAAAGTAACAAACATCCATCCATCCTAACAAACTTTCTATAATATTAGTAATATTAATAATAGAATCAGCTAATACCAAACGCATAAACAACCGAGGACAAATAACACACATAGCCGTAAAACAAACATTCACCTGTCATATAAATGCCTGCCTGGGCCATGATCACTTCTATGACCAACCACTCTTTGCTTTAAAAAGGTACTTAATATAGACTGGAGAAATGAAATCATGTTAAAAAACGTGAAGGCACTGAAACAAAAAAAAAGACCAATTATTAAAATAGGTTAAGTAATCGGCCTAAGTGTACACGTTTCACCCGCGTGACCGATGTCCAACTCCGACCAACTCTGACCAACTACACTCACCACACTTACTACAATTGTTATAATTAACCATAGTTTTCCTAATAACTATCTTTTTCTTATGTTTTTAATTGGACGTTAAGGACTCATATTTATTTATTATCCATTGCAGGTGCACCTCCTCTTGGCGGAGGAGAAGTTGTATTCAAGTGTCCAGTACGACGACACCTACGACCGCTGCAGTGGACTAAATGGGGGCTCATTAAACGGATCAGGGGCGTTGTCTATGCACTCCGTGTGTCCCCCACCATGGCCAATAGAGTTGTTGATGCTGCGAAAGGTGTAAGTGCTTTTTAGTGGAATAAACAATACTAAAATTGGAAATATTAAAAACAGAAATATTAAACATATTATTAATATTCAAAATTATTAATAAAAAAGGGTAAACCATACAAAAATCAGCTATTGATATTAAAATGAATGATAATAAATGAACCTAAAAATAAAATAATATTTGCCTGCTTATTCATATATTTTTTTAATTCACTCTACTATATCAAATATTTAACTAATAATTAATAATAATTTAGCAATGTCAGGTGTCAAATACGGTTGTTACTATAGTATAGTACATACAGTATCCTATATTATAGTAGTAACATATAGTATCAAGCATAAATTTATAGAAAGTAAAAAAAAGAAAACGTACTGTGATAGTGAACATTAATTTATTCGAAATTTATTGCGTTTAGTCTAAACAATGATAAGGGATATTTAGAACCACCGAATCGTAAAGTTCCTCCTCTTCTATATATATAAAAATCAACGTTTGTTTGTCCTTTATAGACTCTGAATAGACACCGAAGTCCTTAGGAACACTGTTCAGTATTCTTTGGAAAATGTTTTGGTAGCAACATTATATGAATCAGACATGGTTGATGGTTGATGCGTAGCAACGCGCGCCTAACAGCTAGTTTGATACATAAAAAGCAACCATCTACATAGTTGAATTAAAATATTTATTTTCAATTTAATGTTCATCTATTTACCCATTAAATATTGGTTTAATTTGTCAATCAATGTTTATCCGCGCGCTGTCTGCTAATAAGCTGATACCCATTCTACCTTAGCAAGACTGCAGCTTGTAGATTCTGCCACGAGCCAGAGGAACATTAAGTGACACACACAAATGCGCAGTACTTACTGCAACCACGCATCACGGGAATATCCTGTTTGAAAATGTCAAGGATCTGTAGCCCAAGGATCCTATTTCATCTTGATTGTAGGCCTTAGCAACCAGATATAGCTTAAATGGCTACAATAGAAAAAGCTACAACATATTTTGGGTATATTTCTCCAAATAATAAATAATGCCCCTTGTCCCCAGGTGATGTTAAAATTCCTGCCAGATGTGTACATAAACACAGACCAGTGTCGCGGTGCCAATGCAGGGAAGAGCCCAGCGTTCGGCATCAGCCTTGTCGCTGAAACAAATGAAAAGACGTTCTATTGCGCAGAAGCAGTAAGTATACATTTTCAATATATCGGCGGTTCTATTAAGTATGTTGCGAACGGAAAGCCATTAAAAAGAAAATTTTGTGATAATTGCTTTTAGATTACAAATCAGTATTACCTGTTAGCGACAATCGTGCTTTTTATGAGGTATTAGCGCTATTTTTTTAATTTGTGACGATGGATGTTTATTTGTCACTCCTTCACACAAAACATAGTGAAATTGCGAGAGAGTTATAGTCTGGAATAACACATAGGTAATTTTTTATCAACATACCTGCCTCGCGGGCGAAGCCGCATGCGAAAAGTAGTAAACAATAAAATTTTGTCAACAGAAGTCAGTGGAGGCTGGTACCGGCGAGCCCACCCTGCCCGAAGAGCTAGGCCGGGAGTGTGCCTTGCGGCTGTTGGACGAGGTCCGCCGCGGGGGTGCCGTCGACTCCTGCTTCCAGTGGCTGCTGGCGCTCTGGATGGCGCTGGGACAGAAGGATGTTAGCGAATGTGTGGTTAGTGCCCTTGTTCTTCTTTTTTCATTCTCCCCTTTGGTGTCTTCTTTTTTAAAGTTTCGTACACAAGAATTGAAAATGGAATCGTATTATTAACTGCCGTGATTAGAATCGTTAATGTTTGGATAAATCTTAGCATGAAGTTTGTATATAGATTCCGAACTAAGATGTGATTTATGTAACCATTAATGATTTTAAGGGCGACAGTAAGACTTGGCTGTCCATCTCATTCTTACTTTTAAATCGTAATAAGTGAACACATGTTTTTATAAATCATATTACTTCTTTATTTATTACTATTATTTATTTTCTATTATTTTATTTATTTATTTATTACTTACTATCAGGTGCAATTGAAGTTGATCATTAACTTATGAATATATAAAAAGAAATTGACCTTACTTCCCTTCGATAAAATTAAATGCCCTAGAAATTATTATCTTTTTTATTTGTACACTGGTTTAAATAAAATGAAAATCAGTTAGTAATTATTATATTTGACGATTTAAAAAAATCATTAATCTAACCTATGATGATGTCTTGTGCGATAATTTGGCTTTATAAAAACAATGGACATTACAAAGGAATATGTTTTCGCAGGTCGGCCCACTTTCAGACTACACCATAAAGTTCCTCCAGCATCTAAAGGAGTTTTTCGGGGTTATGTTCAAGCTGGAGGTGCTGACAGAGTCTGATGATGAGGCTTCTGAGGATGAAGATGAAGTTTCCATACAGAAAGTGAAAATGACTTGCGTCGGAATAGGTTATGTTAATATTAGTAAGAGAACTTTGTAAATAAAATAAATAATTGTCCATTGTGTTTTATTATCTACTACCCGACTTGGTAAGATTTAACTGCGGTACGCCAGATCTTAATAGTAATACTAGCAGTATCCGGTCACGCTTCACTGTGGATTGACATAGTAAGCTATGGAATGGGATAGTGGAGTTGTGTGCATGTATAAAAAATCCTCATAGTGTTTTCACAAACTTTCATAATTGAGATTTTTTGCCACTCTTAAATTTTTAAAAATTGGTTATTTATCTATGTATTGATCAAAACAAGTATAAACTAGAAATAAATATAGTCAACATAAAGAAATTACAACACACATCATTCCCAAATTCATACATCATGACATCTTTATTTTCATGAAGGAATTAACAATTTTTCTATCCATTGATGTATTCTGATTTATACATATATATTTATTGATTTTTGTTTTTATGTACATTCGTCACTAAGCAAATAGCATGATTTACAAGTAATTAAAAAAAATGTAATGGTGCAAAAGAGTTAACTGCTGATCAAACTACAAAAAGATTAAATCTCCTGTTTGTCACAGATTGCTAGGCAACAGTTTGTTATTAAACATTCCAGATCGAATTTTCACCGAGTAAAGGCATCTGAAGAAAATTTTGAATACACAAAAACTCAACATCAAATATTCATTTGAAAGGATAACTCAGTGGTATTTGAAAAAGAAATGGAAACCAAAACACATTATTTTAATAATTATTGTTTATTCGCCTAGTCACATAAAATAATCTTAAATACTAGAATTGTATAATAATTAAGGCACATTTCGAAATAATTTCCTATTTTACTAGTAACCAATTAAAATGGCGTCCTAATCATTCGCCAAAAGATTTATTAGTACTATAAAGTACTTACGTAATTATAATTTATGCCTTCTTAATTCCATTGTAGTACAAATTAACATAAAAAATATAAAAGTAAAAAATGGCAGTGATAGCAAACAAGTCCATAGCACTAAATAGATTAAAAATAATGGGAAATAGGAAATACAGATTAAAAAAACAAGCAATGTACACAAACAATAATATGCTAAATAAAACAATATGACTTAAATTTAAAAAGATACGTTCTTACCATAGTAAAAAATAAAGTAGGAAGTTATATAACCTGACTTAGATATTAAGTAAAGTGATATAAATAAATAATTATATGAGTATTGCTGTCTCGTTTCTGGATGTATTTTGAGTGTCCAATAAGATGGACAAAGTTGGGCGTTTTCACCAGTTAAATTACTCTAGTCGTTGATAAAATATCCCTATTTTGTTAAGTTCTATGCCAGTTCTTTACAGTTATGTCATCGATATACCATATTAGATATTATTTTAAAATTTTAACGATTTGTAAAACGGGCTCAGAACCTACCTGATGAATGGAACCTTTTCTAATAAAAATATTTTTTTAAAAGCATGATCAAGTATAGTCGGTAAGTTAATTGGTAAACATAAATATTTTTTTAAAAAGAAAACCAGTATTGAAACATTTTTACAAATAAATGCGACGTACCCGGCATTTTTCAAAAAAATGTTTACCAAATAACCACCACCACATTACTCTGATTGTGTTAGAGAAAGAGTTCGTGTGAACTTAAGATGGCTATGATGTTTTTCCAGAACATTTCTACAATATAAAAGAAAACTTTTTTTTATTCTAGAAGAACGGAGAGAAAAGTGCCCCTAAACATACGTCCCATTGAAACAGGATGCAATTACGTTTACAAGTGGTATAAAAGAAAAAAAAAGAAAATGTATATAACTTTTCGTTCCTACCCACATTAAAAGTTAATATTTACAAAGATAACCTTCCCATTGAGATAGGGAAAGAATTCAATTACTCACAGCTGATAAAAAAGGTCCCAAATCATCAGTTTAACTTAGGTTGTAGGCCTGTTCCTATGCTGTCCTGAGCCGAATCGAGTTCAAACGACAGCACAGAGCGCAGTCCTCTTTACTTCATCAACGTTTGATCAATTATTATGATCAAAATCAATTAAGAAATAATTATTTTGTATATTCTGATGTTTATTTACACTTTATAAAATAAAAAAATTGCCTAATTAGTTTGTGATCTCCTTTCATCAAATACAAGATTATAAAATATAACAACATTAGGATGGCAGTTTAATCAAATCATTAAGAATCATAATTCTCGATTCCCGCAGATCAAAAGCACTTTTCCCATACATGTATTCACTCTTAAATTGCCATATATAATGACATTATTTACTCTTCACTAAGTTAGAGATAATCCAATCCAAAAATGCACTTGCAGGTGTTACCAATACCAGCCAAGAGGTGTATAAATGGCGACCTCAAACTTTATACGCACAATTGAAAACCGATCTGTCTCTTTCGCACGCACAATAGATATAGGTCTAGGTGGTAAAATACTTTCTTTCACACAAAAGAATTCAAAATTTGTAGAGATACATTTTTAGACTAGACCATCTATATGATCAGTGAATTTTGAGAACCATCAGCTGGCGAGATCAAATATCTTTCTCCCCGCAGCCAAGACCAGCTGCCCAGTTGCAGATACCACCGACGGGGTCAAACGAGAGCCCTTTCGGGCACACATACTCCCAGCCGAGCAGCGACCCGTTGTCGATCCGCGCGCACGAGATGAACTTCTTGCACGACGTCGGGTGCGGGAAGTTGCCGATGTCCAGACATTCGATCGAGTCTGGAAGGATTCATTGTTTGAATGTTGGGATGTTCTAGGGATGAAACTTGGATAGTGAGACGTGTGAGATGTGGAGTGAGTTTGGGATTAGGAAAAGAGGAAGAGAGGGATGAGAGAGCGAATGGAAGAAGGAAGAGAGGGATGAGAGAGCGAATGGAAGAAGGAAGAGACAAGGAGGTATAAAACATGGTGGAGAGATTCTGTGAGGGAATGACTGCCCAGGGGGTAGGGGGACGGGGAGAGAAAGAGAGGGAAGAGTGAAGGAATGAAAGAAAGAAGAGAGATAGGAAGAAAATAAATTAAGTAGAAAAAAAGAAGAGGAAAGAGAATTAAAGTTTATGAAGTTTCATTAATTGCAGATGCCACTTATCACCATATACATTGTATAGTCGAAGGCTATGGCAATTTCGACAGCGAATTAATTACAGCCTAAGAATATCTAGAACAGAACGCTGTAATTAAGAGTGATAAAGTTCTGAGCTGATGTATCTAAACACCAAATAGAAATAAATCAGCAATCATGCTTCTTCGTGTATTATTTGACAACGCATCAGTGATCTGGTGTCTCATCTGTGTGGACATTTCTTTATTGCAATTATTCCAACTTTTCTTATTTTCTTATTAACTTACCTTTTCCATGTAGTATCACCTTCGCCCCTTCAGCATATTTATCAATCATTTTCTCGTTACTATCATCATAGTAGTCGTAGTTCGCTATCGGTCTGTACGTCCTATTCTCATCCTTGACACGCGTCTTCTGGATCTTCTGGAAGGGTTTCCTCGTAGCCACTCGCCGGGGCTTAGGGGTTGTGGTCTCGGGAAGGGTGGGGGTTGTTGGCCGCTGAGTTGTTGAGATCTTGCGGAATACAGTCTTCTTTGGCGGTTTTGTAGCTGACGTCGTTGGAGTTGTTTGTGGCGACGTTATTGGAGATAAGTATTGGTATTCGTCTGGAAATAAGCATTATTTGTGGTCCCGTGAGATACTGTATTCCTTTTTTACAGTGGCAACAGTTATGAATGTACTCAGCTTCTGACCTAAGAAAGGACATGTGGAAAACAGGGTGGGCAAGCCAAACTTTTTTTTCAATATGAATTAGTGCTTGACCACAATCCCACCGATGGTAAGCGGCCATGTATTCTCATTTGGGCATTAATCTAGTAATAGCCTATTCGCTCTTCTATAATTATAGATCTAATATATAAAATATGTACTTTTACGAAAATTATAGGTACAAAAGTACCAGCGATTACGAAGGTCACCGTTCATCAGCTGGTTTCATAAGGCTTATGATCGGTCAGACTGTTATGACATTAGAGAAGGCCTTTGTCCAACAGGAAATGCTTAAAGATTGATAGATGGATAGGCATCTTTAGAAATAATGTCATAAGGTTTATTAATTTTTCACTTTTTCGTTAATCGAGCTATTGGTTCCTAGGACAAAATAAATTATTTAAATTTGGATATGTTTAAATATGCATAACAAACGGTAGCTGAGTTACGGAATTGAATTACACCTTCAGTGTAATGCGGAAACACCATAACCGGATGTAAACAAGCACCGGCATTGTATTCTATTTATATTTAAATTAACTGACACTATCTGTTTGATCAGTTGACTGACGAATTGCGCGGATTTCTTTGATGGATTGGTCAATAAGCGCGCTTTGAGGGTAAGGTGAATTTATGTTAGGTTGGAATTAAATATTGTATCTATTGAGTAATATGAGATTTGAAGGATAGATATGATCAGAAACATACCATTTGCAACATTCAAAATTAATTAATCGTTAATGGTTAAATGGCTCCTTAGTACAAATTTTCTAAACAAAATATTTTATTAGAAGCATCTTAAGTATCAATGAACGACTTTGAGTACGGCAGACATACTGACAAACCGTGAAAAATTATAAGTCTTGGTTAATAAGACTAAATAATGCATAACGATCATGAATACTATATATGAAATAGAAAAAAATACGAACAATTTCCCGTGTTAAATTATACGTACCATCGTATGCCTTAGTGACTGGCGACTCGAGAAGATATTCCCTGGTGAAGTAGGAAGGCTCCTGACTTGGACTGTAACCGTCTGTAGAGTACCCGAAGTCAACCGGCACCGGGATCGGAGCATTCGACGACTGGTATCTGCTTGTAGAACGACCAAGCCCATCGCTTGTCTCCTGGTATCTTGCAGTGGAGCGACCAAGACTCTCGCTGGAGTCCTGATATCTTGCAGTAGACCGACCCAACCCCTCGCTCGTCTCCTGATACCTAACAGTAGACCTATCTTTATAGATAGTGGGAGTTGTTACTGGCGCAGTGAAACCAGAAGGCCGGGAGATCCTACTGGTGGAGAGAGTAGGGAACGTCGAAGGAAGTTCTCTTTCTGTACCAGTGTATCTAGTAGATAGGTCTTCTCCTAGGTTTATTGTGAGTCCTGACACGGTAGGAGAGATCAGGTTAGCGGAGTATCCGCGTGCTCGTGTGGTGTATTCAAAAGTAGTGGGAGGATTGGTATCGGTGAAGCCGGTGTACCGCGCGGTAGAGCCGTCCACACCCACACTTGGGACAGAGATAGTGGGATCCAATATATTAGAGTAACCTGGTCGTGAGACTTTAGAGAAGATGTCAGAGTTTCCTCCCGTAAAAGCTGTTGTCTGTACGTAATTTGTGTTATAGGTTGGCGTATTGGAGTATTCTTCTGTGTACGTCTGTATCTTATAGTCATCGATGTATTCGGGGTTGGTGTATTTGTAGTCGAGGGTAGTTTTGGGGGCGGTCTTCTTTGTGGGCTTGACGTCATCATAGTCGGGGATGATGGGTACTGGTGCCGCGAGTAGTTGGTGGGCGGCCAGTGCTACCGCAGTTTCTGCGCTTATGTCTGCAACAAACGAAATCGATGAAGTGCCAATAGGTCCAAAACGGTTTCCATTCGACAATAGTGCAGGTGAAATAATCATTATTCCGAAGAATTTTTGATATATGTCACAAATGAACAGTCATGGTAAGTTGACGACTGTCGTTAACGTTGGTCAATTGTCAGTCGTCAATATTCTCTCCATCACCGTAGTTTTGCTGTGAATTTGATCCAACAGATGTATAAGTTTCAATACCTGTATAAATTACTCCAATCGTGAGAACCCTTCGTAGTTAAAAACAGTAAAAGTTAATTAATTCGCTACCAGAAGTGGTTCTCACCTTCAATTGTGGTCCTTCCTTCCGTAGTCGCATCTGTAGTATCTTCTTCCTTCGACTTCGCTCTCAGAGTCTGCTCCAGCTGATTCTGTTTGAAGTTCGCGCTATACTTCTTGCTCTGTCTCTTTCTTTCTTCCTCATTAGTGGCCGAGGGGTTCTGATCCTCATCTAGAAGAGAGACTAAAGGACGTCGCGTCGCTTTGGCGGTATTGCGCGGTAGACCAGTAGTTAGGGTTGGATCTTCGATGGAATCTGCAAATGCTTACATTTTAGCATATTTTTTTGTAATTGTAAATTAACTTTTTCATGGGTTAGTGACTAACTTCGACTTTAATCCATGAATGGTATATTACTTATCACAGATCTTCCTATCACTGAGGACGTCTAGAGCATTCATCACTTTGCTTTTTAATACAGATTGGTAAGGAGTAGTGAGAAACCTTAGTGGTGGAAATTCTTAACCCAAATATCCCAACCAAATATCTTTGGACAACTCACACATGGTGACCCCAAACTAAGCGTAAGCTTGTGCTATGGTGATCAGATAACTGATAACATACATATATACATTTAAATGCATACTTAAATAGATATTTCTATTACACATCCAGACACACAGAACAACCATTCCTGCTCATCACAGAAAAGTTTGACCTGAGTGGGATTCGAACCCACGACCACCGGTTTAGTAGTCAGGTTCACTAACCACTAGACCAACCGGCCTGTCAAATACGCGCCATCCGTGACAAAAATCAATTAGTTAAATCAAAATAACCGGGAAAATCAATAACCAATAATTTTATTCTATTGCCTCATTACTTAATGTCAATTTAAACGACAGTTAACAACAGTTTAAGTGGTAAGGAACCGGGACGTAGATTCAAATGTTTTGTAAGAATCGATATCTATTCGATCTATTACAATTCTCGCAAGTTGATTTGTGTACTTGTTGGGAATTATTCGATTGTTTATGTTTAATGGCTGTTAAATTGACTTACAGCATTGGCTGGTTTCGTAAATTTGATTCACTTAAGATTTGTAATCTTAATTTTAAACTGTTTTTTGTATTACCCACAGTAAATTCTTTGATGGTTGAAGAGGGACTTCAATTAAATAATGGTATGGTACTCAGCACGGGTATCCTCATGATTGAGGAAGCCGAGAGCATACTCTACCACGCTGCTCCAACGCGGATAATTATGTTAACTGAGCTGTTGGTTCCTAAGATGAAATAGTTTTCATATAAACACGTTATTTAATGTGCTATATTAGGGTGTTTAGGAAAACATCGTTGATAAATGCCCGTAACAAGTCAAAGTACAGAGACATCGATGTGTCCATTCTAAAATCACACATCATTTATATCGCATCTCTAATAAAAGAAAAAAAAATTCAAATCTATAAAATCTATTAAACTTTTTGCCCTACGTTCAAAGTTCGTTTTTCAATTGTCCATCACTGGTTGCTGCAGTTTTTAATCGTTTCCGCGCCTAACCGCGGTGTACGCGACGCTTGCAATTGGTTTCTGTTTTTCATTCGCCTATCGACCATTTTGTTTTACTCCAATTATACGTTGTGATTCGAGACACCTTTTTAAATCCTCGATTAACTTGGCTACCGCTCAACCGCGAACTTTTTAAAATTGGAATCCGTTTAGCAATTTACTCGGCCATTAGTTTGTTAGATTCGGCATTTAAAATTGAAAATTTTAATCGTCTAGTAAACTATAAGGTTAAGATTCGTTGCAATGGAATCCTTCGTCTTTGATAAATATTTAAAATATCAATATTTTCCTGAGGCACTGCACACAAATATATATTTAATGATAATGTTTAAACTGAAGTAATAAATTAACTTCTTAAAAACTGGATCACAATTTTCTATCAGTAGATATCATTCCCGTTAGATCACGATAAAACATAAATAAATTAACGATGACAAAATTTGCCGTACTCAGCGTCGTTAAGGGTAGCTTAAATGTCTCCTTAGTATTGAATTCATGTAGATTTGAGCCTGAGTTTTAAATGCTTATGCACTGAGATTCATCCATTCAGTTTTAAATGCTTATGCACTGAGATTCACCCAGACAGTTTTTACCGCTTATCAACTGAGATTCCTATAGTCAGTTTTAAATGCATATCCACTGAGATTCATCCAGTCAGTTTTAAACGCTTATGCACTGAGATTCACCCAGTCAGTTTTAAATGCTTATACACTGAGATTCCTCTAGTCAATTTTACATGATTATCCACTGAGATTCATCCAGTCAGTTTTAAATGCTTATGCACTGAGATTCATCCAGTCAGTTTTAAATGCTTATCCACTGAGACAAAACATACTTCCAAACTTCCCTTAGTTTTTATCGCGCACTGGCCTTCAAAAAATATATGTATATCGGTCAGAATAATTCGATATTTAAACTTTTATTGCCCTGGAGTCTAGTGTTTTTCAAATGGCGTAGTAGCGGCAGTTTTAATTGTTTTCGCACGTGACCGCGGGCTGTATTCCCGGCGTGTTTGTTTTATTGTAATACTAGTACGAATTTTCAATCGAACTATTGTTGTCAGTTTTGTGGTTTCAAAACAATATAAGATGTGTTAATTTTATTTCTGTGTGGCAAACATAAAAAAAATATATTTATAAATTGAATTTAAAAGTTTTTGTTGCCGCTCGAAAACCTCTGTCATATCTTAACGATTGATATCTAGCCATAGTAATCGTGACCAATGGCTTTACGTGCCCTTTGGAGCACGGAAGGGCTCATGAAGTTTAGTGTCTTTAACCTTAACTTATCATTGTACTAACCGCGCTATTGCTTTACTTTTTTCATTACATCATCATCACAAGCCATCACGAGTGCTTTTATTTTATTAACATTGCTACCCATAACTTTCCCACTGCTGGGCTCGGGTCGTATCTCAATGTGAGGTAGGACATATTTTATCACGATGGCGAAGTGCGGATTTGTGGACTTCACACACCTTCAAGAACGTAAAAGAGAATTCTCTTCTTC
>DWJZ01000868.1:0-27382 GCA_018249125.1 Asbolis capucinus | reverse complement strand
CCTAAGTACGGCCTCCTTATTGTTTTATTTTGTACGACCTACCTAGATAAGTTATCTGAATTTACATATTAATTATGTAATTTATTTAAATATAGTCATAATGTTTTCTCTAATTAACATTAACGTCACGTTTGTTATCTCAGATGTTAGGCAAACCAACGTCGGATTTAATCGTAAGTGAAGAAAATATTGTTTTCAGATTTAACTACTTAACATATACTTTACTTTACAGTAATCATGATCTCTCTTGTCAATTTTTACTCGTATCACTAAATCACTAACACATACCTAGATAACACTTACCCATCACTAAAAAATATCTAGATAGGTCGCGGCAATGAGAAACAAAATCACATGTTACAGAAACAAAGTTACGTATATAAGTAGGTACACAAAACTCAAAACGAGCATTCTGCAGTATTCTGTTTTCTGCTTTATTTACTTTATCTTTTTAAATTAATTGAGGATGTTGCGATTTTGGCCTCCAAACCAGTCCTAGACGACAATTATCAAGTTATTCCATGATTAGGACAGTTACAATATGCAAATTGAAATTAAACATAATGCAATAAAATATAAACACGTATATTCTTCCTATAATTTTTTTGTGATATAGTTTTTTCTAGGCCTAGACTCTTTTCATCAAATTTCTTATGTCATGTCCCTTTTAATATTGCTGCAACAACATGCAATTGTGCATATTTCATACTGAGTTAAATTGAAAATCATTTAGGTAACATCATTGACAATTTCAAAAATAACGTGGCTCGGTCTACATGAGAGAAACGGAGCTTATATAATATAACAGTGGTAAAAAGTATTAAATCCGTTATTAAGTGGTAGCCTCGTAGTACTTACATATTTATATAATATCAAGTAGGTTTCGGTAAGTCAAAATCAATTTCAAAATGTGTCTGTGATGTGCCTGTAATTTAATGTAATCGTTAAAAATGTTCGATTTAAACAATATTATGGGAAGTTTCGGGAGATATCATTTAGGATTATGTCTTTTAATATTTATGAGTAAGTTTGGAGTTGCTTTTCATCAAATGGCAATAATTTTCCTTGCTCCTCCGGTTTCTTATAAATGTCCAAATAATGCCGCATGTTGTGATAACCCCGAGTACAATAAGACCACATTTAGCAAGACAATTGTCACCGAATGGAACCTTGTATGCGGACGTTCGTGGTTAAAAGAAATGAATCAAACTATGTTTCAATTTGGAGTATTATGTGGGAGCCTATTTTTCGGAATGGCGTCAGACAGGTGTGTACCTAAGTTTTGCACAATTGCACGCAACAATAGCACGAAATTTGAAAAAAATCAGAAAAACGTTCCCTCACCTGTATTTATGAACAACACCTCTTTTTTCGCAAAATACTGCCTCCAAATAATGCATCGGATGAGTTTCGTGAATTTAACTTATTAATATAATTTTATTTTACGTTCAGGTATGGAAGACGGCCTACCCTCATTACCGCTGTTATAATGGAAGTATTTTTGGGAGTGATGTCATCGTTCTTGCCTGATTATTGGAGCTTCACAGTAGTCCGAATGCTTTTGGGTGCAGCCGTAGGTGGAATAACTGTCATCGGCTTTGTAATAATGATGGAATATGTAGGCAGTACCTACAGAGATACGTTGTCTTCGTTGTTCCATGTACCATTTGCTATAGGTCATATCCTCTTGGGATTTTTTGGGTACTTGATAAGAGACTACACTTATTTTCAATTAGGAATATCTGGAGCTACAGTGGTGCTCCTTGTTTACATTTGTCTGCTGCCTGAATCGCCAAGATGGCTTCTAGCAACAAATAAAACTATTCGAGCAATAGAACTTCTTGAATATGTAGCAAAATTGTAAGTGGATCTTAAAATTTTATTCATTTCGTAATTTATGCAAATCGAGAACATTGCCAATACTTTGTTCATATTTATAGGCGTTTTAGATACATAGACGTGTGATGTGTTGTGTTTTTCCAGACTACAATCTATCTCTGTGGCAAATTACATTCACATCCATTTTGTAGTTATTGCGTATTACAAACATCCATTCATCCTTACTAACTTTTAGTTTATTATCATCTGATGCGCTCGTTACCTAATTACATATATTACGCTACGATAAAGAGGTAGTGTAAACCTTCAAGTTCAACTCATTAATTTTTATTGTTTCTAGTAATAAACTTCCTACTGAGAATATTCAAGATCAAATTGAATTGTATCAATTGGAAAACAACAGAGCGACAGGAAGAAAGAAATATAGTATAGTTGATATATTTCGATTGCCTAAATTAAGGAAGAACATGATTGTGATGTCTTTTCTGTGGTTTACTGACAGCTATTGTTTCTACGGCATTTCGCACTACATTAGTCATTTGGCTGGTGATGTGTTTGTCAATGTAACTGCAAGTGGCAGTGTCTGTTTATTATCTTGTTTCGTTAGTATCCCACTTATGAAATTTTTTTCACGCCGGAAGCTATCAATTATTACAAACATCTTGTGTAGTTTAGGCCTGGTGTTAATTGCTATAACTCCTGAAGGTATTGGATCAGTAACGTTAGGATGTATCAGTATATTATTTTGTTTTACGGGATTTATAGTAGCGTATCTATACTGTTCAGAGATGTTTCCGACAGTAGTTAGAAACGCCGCGATAGGATATTCGTCGATGATGGCCCGGCTAGGAGCAATGATACCGCCTTTTGTAGCAACTTTAGGAGTTTACGGTAGTTGGTGTGCTCCTATTATGTTCGCTATCTTCCCACTTATAGCTGCGTTACTGTGTTTATTTCTGCCTGAAACCAAAAATTGTGACCTTTCAATGACTTTAGAGGAAGGAGAAGCTATTGGTAATACATCCAATGTGGACACGGGACAAGACGAAGTAACTTAATTCTGTCATATTAAAGTGAAAAATATAAAATCAACGGTCGATTGCTGGAGCTCCTTTCAATTGTATTATGCGATATAATTGCTGTAGGGAGAGCATTTTATTACTATTTATGATCGACCTTTTTAATTAAAAAAGTAAAGCATGGAAGTTTGATTATTTATTTATTCTCTCTCATTTGTCTATCTTTCCTTCTTGCTTACCTTCTATACAAAAAAGTATTATTTTGTATACAAATTAAATAACCTATATTTTTTCACACGTATTTACCGTTACTCTACGTAACATACGAAAATCTTGTTTTACATAATGCATCACGATTTTCTCAGCCTTAAGCACCTCATTCCTATCTAAGGCTTCTACATGGATTTAAATTACATACATTAGGTTATAAAATAAATTTTAAGAACTGTGTGTTGACCTCGACATATGAATTTATCAATAATATTAAAAATATTATGAAGAGATAAAATATAATAACAAAATAATAAATCACCCAGAAAATCTATACAAGATCGGCGTCCAAACATTGTATTATCCAATGTGTATTGTAGACCAATTGAGTTTTCGTGAAACGGATGATATAATTTTATTAGGGGATACCAGGTAGAAGGTATTCGTGAAGCAGTATGTGTAGTGTTAGTTACTTAACGTGACAGGCGGGTGTTATGTGTCGTAAGGGTTCTTAGTGCACCAGCAAGGCTTCCCGACGGCTGAATCAGTTGGAATTCGCCGTCATGGCGGCGGGGCCTCTGATATGTGTCGCCTGGTACTATACCATCGTTTCTGGTAAGCTCCTTCAGTATAACAAAGCACTTTTTTATTTTAAATAAATAATACATAGCTACTCATAGTCTAAAACAAGTAAGTGAAGCACCCGTTAGTTGACTGCAATTTGAAATCAAATGTTTTGCTAATCCTATGTTTAATAGCAGGTATTAATGTTATGAAAAAATTTATTTAAGTGCTAAATATTATCGTTATTTAACTATTTATACTACGTGTCACTGTTGTTTTTTGAATTGTAAGAAGAGTTCAAATAAAATAATTGAAAAATAAATTTAAATTTTTGTATATATATTTTGTGCGTTGCGGGGTTGGGTCTATGAACTAACTATTCCTTATTTTATAAACTTATTTCATTTGATTAAATAGTAAACACATCTTGCTGTAATATCGTGGGCATTCCCCTAAAATTCCACTGAATCAGCCTCATTCTGTTAACTTATACATAGAATTTAAATTTTAAGTACTTTTATATACCTTTTTTTTATCGGAAAACCTTCACAAGGTTCCCGGTGCCGTGGGAATGACACAGGGTTATGTGAAATTTTTACCGCACTAAAACCCTCCCGGTGGCCTTACTCAGCACTACGTAGAAGACTCCGGGATCTCCAATGGAACTCTACCGGAGTCCTCCTAGCGCGATGCCCAAAGTTGGGCCCTTTCCGAGAGGGACTTTTATGTACCTAATACTTTAATTCGTATGTTTCAGGTTTCTTCATTTTATACTGTCCAGTTTTGTATTTAATGTTCTTCAATCATTTATTATACAGAAGAGTTGTCGATGTACTGTTTGCATTGTGGGAACTGTATCCAGTGGTAACTCTTACTTAATTATTAAAACGAATGTGTTCAATAGATGAATGGCCCATTTGCTGGGCATGGATCATAACTGAGGAGGCCTCAAGCATGATCACTAGTCCAACAGGTGGCGGTGGAGATGTTAGTGACCAATAGTCAATAGTTTTTGTTGGTAATCTACAATACAGATGTTCAATCAAAGTGAATTCAGTTTTTACACCAATGGAAGGCCAAGGTTTGATTTTTTGACCACCAGCGGTCGCCCATCTTTCCTCGCGTGCTCGTTTAACTGCCGATCCGTGACAATCGACACAAGTCAAACTACAGCTCTTCCACTAAAACGAATATCTACTTAATTATTTCAATTCAGAAAACAATTTATTTCTTATTTACAGGCACTTTTCCAATTATGTTGCGGAACACAATTGCACCATTATGGAGATTATGTTGATCCAAATGAAACGGCAATCATTATAATGAATCATCGGACACGAGTGGATTGGAACTACGTGTGGATCGGACTATACCATGCCACACAGCAGCCGTATGTAGAAGAAACATGCTATTGTAAACAGAAATTGGACGATATAGAAACGACTAAGCGAACAGTATTGGACAGAATCGTGGGTGGTAAATCAAGAATAAAATTTGTACTGAAGGATGAAATTAAAATGATTCCCGCATTGGGTATGTAGAAAAATTACAGTATAAAGAGTATTCAAGATTTCGCAAAACATTTGCATAGAATTTAAGTGGTGTTTGGTCACCGTAGCCTCTTGAACTTCAAGAATCTAATTAATGATTATATATTTCAGTATTTTATGGCAGATATTACAATAAAAAAATATGAACAAAACATCTATAATACCCAAAGTAGGTGACATCAGAGGTTAGTCATCCATTGATCAGCCTTTGCATGTTCATGAGAAATGCCTTTCCTTTAATTTGCATCATTCTAACCGAAGTCTTGTGTTCTGCTGGACACTGCTACCACCGTCTTCTTCATGTCGGCAGTCTGCGCAGTGTCGGGGAGTCTTTTGTTCCTATTTCTGAGATGTGGTCAAATGTTACTAATAGTGTCGGTTAAAAAGTCTTCTATAATAGGAGATAAGTATGTATGTACTTGTAATTGACTTTTAAAATATAACGTAGGTAGGTACTATATTTCTACTTTCTTCTAATTCTCGTAATTCTAGCAGATATGGTAGCAATTTAATTGTTAATCCAAATGAAACATTAAATTACTTTCAATAGGTTGGATAATGCAGCTGAATTACTTTCTATACGTAAAGAGAAATTGGCAGGAAGACCAAATGCACCTTGCCCATTTTGTGGATTATTACAAGCGGCTTCGCTACCCACAGAGGCTGGTTCTGTTTCCTGAGGGAACTGACTTGAGTGACGAAAATAAACGACGAAGTGACAAGTTTGCTGCTTCAAATAATTTGCCGGTTAGTATCTAAGTATCTAATATTTTGGTAGTTGAAGAAGAAAATCACATTGATGATGAAAATCTTAGCGTTATCTTTGTTATCAACCTATCCAAAAATATTCTTTTTGGAAACAATTAAAATCAAAATACTTGTCATGTATCCCTAGATGATTGAAATGGCGCTAAGTGTGCTAATTATTAAATACTGAAATGTTCTAATCAAATAATTAGTTTAGAAAACTTTCACGCACTTGTTCAAATTAACATAAGTAGGTAAATTGATACACACCCACATGTTTGATTTTTGTATAACAAAGGTAGATATTTGTTTAATTATAAGAATAACCCATAATATAAGAGCTGTATCTACGTTAATAGTTCAATTACTACTTTAAAATTTGGATCATTAAGTAACAGTAACTTCCTGGAGGCAATTCCCAACTATTAATATAGGAAATGCTGTAATACAGGATGTGGGTGAATGGGTTACGTTAGTAGTTTATGACATCACACATGTAATTACCGTGTAGGTTACGAACTCAAAAACCTACTAAGTACACTTGTTTTGAATTGGTCACAAATATTTTTTAAACATACTTTGTAGGAAGACATGTTGCGTAGAAAGATTTTGCCTATTATCAATATCGATTCAAGTAAGTGATTCGAAGTTTTAGACAAGGGCTCTTACAAACCCGTGCTTAAGTATGGAGTGATCCAAATATGTATATTTTTTGGGAGACATTAATGTGGTTAGGTATCCAAATCGATATAAGTAGGTATCTATTATGGAACCTGGTTTTTATATCTGTGTGAGGACAGATCTTATTCACGTGGTGTAGTATGACTTTGAAGAGTGCTTGTGAAGAGAGAAAATGTAACTTTACTTTTGAAACAATTGTTGTACTTAGCAACGTTGTCTTTAAGTAGCTAACAAACGAGTTCCGAGTTGATGGTAATTAGCCAAAGCCGCAACAGCACGTCTGTAACATCAAAGTACCCACCATTCTCAAGCCCATGTCTACATATGAGTCGTTTGGCGGCTGATTCAAACTAGATATTAGCGTAATTACTTAATTCCAATACTCATTCCAGCATTTCGAATATCTCCTACATCCGCGAACTACTGGATGGGCGGTATTATGTTCTCGATTGCGAAGTTCCGGCCTCGCGTCTGTCTACGACGTCACCGTCGCCTATGACAGGCCAGCGCAAACTGAGGCAGATCTGTTCCACGGCAGGATACCCACACACGTCTACTTTCATTTTAAACGGTAAGTTGATCAGTGGTTTTTTTTGTTGAATAATATTATTTAATTCTATCGCTTAGAGAATGGAATTGACACGGATGCCGGCTATCTCATGTAGGTCATGGTAATTTATTACCTACAAAAAATTATTCGTTTTTGGGCAGAGAGCTGTGACGTCTATGATGTTAATCTAACCTTCTGTAACCTTGTTTATTTGTTGTAAATAATTTAAAGTTTCTTGTTAGATTAAACAATAAATATTATTAAATATAAATAGCAAACGCGTGATATTTTGCCAAGTTTCACATTTAAAATCTAAAATTTTTTTCTGACCTTATATATGATGAGACCGTGTACAAAATAAACATTTTTATATGACCCTATTCTATCCTAGGGTATAAGAATATCCCGTAATGGTAATATTTCTGAAGCTGGCTCATTGGTGTCTTGATGGCAACATAGGCCACCAACGTATGGGCACTTTTGGCATTAGTAGTTGCTATGGACCACGGTGACTGTTTATCATTTGCCTTGTGTGCTCGTTTATCAGTTTCTGCCTATGTGTCATTCCAGACTACATAGTATCCCTCTGCCAAATTTCATATGACTATTTCATATGATTTTTGTGCGACTAACAAACAATCAATCTATGCATCGTCAAAAATATATAATATTAGTAGGGTAGGATACAAATCATATAATGTGTAGTAGCGTGAATGACGAATAAATGTATGTTCTTCTTCTTCTTCTAAATATCTTATCCTTCTATATTTAAATAAAAATAAAACATTCTATACGTAATATATGTATAAAACTAAGTACGTAAAGCAAGCAGCATACTATAGACAATATTTCATTGTCATGGTACATAAAACTTAAGAATCCATTGTGTTGTCGTATAAGATCCTACTCAACAAATAACCTACAGGTCATTTTACATTTATTAGCCATAAAATTTGATTTATAAAACATATATTTTCTATTTACAGTTACGCTATTGAAGATCTTCCTTTTGAGGAATCTGCGCTGAGAGAGTGGATAAAAAACCGATGGCGAGATAAGGAAGACAGTCTCAAGAAATTCCATAAGGATGGTAAAGATTAACAGTATTAAAAATAATATTGCGCTATGAATTTAAGATGAACATTTATTTGAGATGCATTTTTCCTCTTGTTACACTACGGGGTCACATTGCCAGAGGATGTTTGATGCGACACACTCATAATCTTTTTAGAGACAGCTATGTTTTCATCACCCGGACTTTAAATGGTGTTTGTTGAATTATCTATTAGTTCTTAGCAAACTGGATAATTTGATAGCAACTACAACAGGATGTATTGCTGGGCCCCCTTTAACTAAACTGAGACTCAGTAATTAATACTATAATTATGTATGTTACCGGAAATGTGTTAAATATAGGAAATGTATGAAATTTCTAGGAAACACATAATTTTGAGATACAAACAATATCTAAGAAATTAATTACTTGCATTATATACAATAAAGAATTTCGTATAAACTATAGTAAAAATATAAAAAGTAATCCTTCTGTGACTAAAATAAATAAAAAACGCTCGTTAAATTATAACCACAAGCTTAGTCTCTTGTTGACATTATTTGATAACAATCTGACTTAGAATACGGAAGCAGGAGTTTTTACGTCTAACAAAATTATATTTTTACAGTGTTCAGTTGGGTTGATCGCAACGACGACAGCGACCAACTGTTTTTGAGAAAATTTAAAACAAAAATCCTATCCTCACAAAACTATGTTGTATGCGTACAGTTAAAATAACGACCATTTGTGAGTAAGCAGAGCAATATGGGGTGTAGTGGGAACGCGCTGGGAATATAGAAAATTGCTAATAAATACGGAAATGGGAAGCGGAATTCCGTCATAGAGGAATGTTATTATGACATTGTGTGGTTAGATAAATTGTATAGAATTATAAAGAAATTTAGATTAGGTTATATTGATAATGCAGAACTTCCATACAAACTATCATATCTTATTTCACCCACCCCTCCCGACTAAGCGTCGAAATTTCGAAAATGCTACACATTTTTTAACAGGTGCATGAAATATACAAATTTATATGGTTCTACCTTTGCTAATGATAAAATTCTTTTAAAACTTTCATTCCCTATTTCAATCTCTTCCAACCTTTGTTCGTGTTAAAATGCAGCTTATGTTATTTTCTTAATTCCCAATATATTTCTTTATCAATATTCATCAAAACCAGTGCGTTGTAAAGTAGTCCCTTAGTATATACATATACAATTATGGGTTTCCTACATTTCCGGCACGTATTTAGTCACTTTGTTTCGAGGAAGTTTTTAGATCCCCACAAATTCACATCAGACTAGTGTGAAGGAGTACTGGAGTATGACCTAGGCTTCTTATATAGTAGGTAATTAAAGATTGAAGCAGTTAGTAGCATATTCTGACAACTATGTCCTATCCTACTTATATTATAAATGCGCTTTTATTTAGGTTATAAGGTTGGATTAATGGTTGTTTGTTACTAGTTCACGTAAAAACTACTAAGCGGATCTGAATGAAACTTGGAACAGGTATAGATTACAGTCTGGCATGATATATAGGTTACTTTTTATTAACATCGAAACCGCCAGCAAACACTAGTCAACCATAGTACAATTTATTGTTTGTCTCTTATACAACAGAGCTCTCACTGCGACGTATTGTTTCAGGTACTTTTATTGATCCTGCATCCAACAGATCACCAATAAAGCGACATCCGGGATCTCTCCTTGTAGCCAAATTTGGATTCTTATTCTGGACTGTAATTGATATATTTTTTACGTATGCTTTGTGTTGTAGTGTAGTATTTCAGTATTGGGTGCTGTATCACAGTCTCCTATTTGCCCTCGTTACGAGGTACTTTGGTGGATTCCACCACATCCAGCACCGGTTATTGGAGAAAATAAATATATCTTCTTGAGTACGTAAATAAATTAAAACAAGTAACTTAATAAGTTGTAAAGTATTTGTGTGTTTTATGATTTTGATCTCTGTGAATTCTCATGAATGCCAAAGATATTTAGATTTTGACTTGTAAACTACTTGTATTGTTTGTGTTTGTATTTATTAATATGGTTATATGGTTTAGTAGTTGATATACTGTAGGTAATATACTTATACAATTAAGGGTCGATTCATCTGAATATTTTAATAAACTATAAGTTAACATTGTCTTTGTTTATAAATATCTGTTGCCTGCTATATTCTACACATATTGAAATTAAACAATATTAATTTGCATTTTACTGTAGTTACAATGAAAACACCTCATTTAACGTTTTTATTTTTTTTTACGTTTTCTGTCTCAGTAACTGTATTCAATAAAACCGTATCTTTGGTTTCCGGCAAGAATAAACATAACAATGCAGCAAAGAAGGCTAAAGCGCTAAATATTATTACAGTAGCCCATTCTACTCCTATGTTTACCACAAAAGGAGCAATAAATCCCCCAAATCGAGCAAATACTGAAGCAAATCCCATTGCTGAATTCCTTATTATTGTTGGAAATATTTCTGAACAATAGAGATAAACCAAAACGAAAGATGTATAAGCGCCTATTTGACCAATAATAGCAAACGTTAACATAACATTATCCATGCCACTTGGTATTACAATAAATATAAGTAATGATATTGCCGCTACTGAGAAAGTTATAATACAGGAAACTTTCCGTGTTAAATACAATGTGGATATTATGACTATAATTAATCCGGGAAATAGGCTAATGGCGGATAGAAAAACATTGAGATAAAGGTCGCCCTGCAGGCGTCCGATGAACTGATTGATACCGAAGAAGGTGTGTGAGCAACACATCCACACCAAGGCCATCAAAAACGTATATGCTCTGATTTTAGATGTTTTAAATAAGTCGAAATAACTGCCATAGCGTTGATCGTCCTCTTTTAAAGATTGTTCTTCGATTTTAATGACTAAAGATTCAATATTATCCGTTGGACGATTATTCCTGAAAACAATAAAAAAAAAATTGCATAGCTTGTGAAAATCAATAAGTATTAGATAGCTTAGACCTCAGACACCATACAATGACTAACTTTCGATTTACGAGACATTTCAGAGTAGCTCAGAATAATGTTCGTATTCCACAAATAGTTAATTAAGTTGATAACTTAATATCATTACTAAAAATATAAAATAGCTCTAATTCCACAAATGCCTTCACCATATCAATTGGCTGATTGACTAAAACATTCCTAAATGTTTGAAACTACTACGTACCTTTTGGCTATTAGGCTCAGGACATCCACGGCTTCTTTTCTCTTTCCCGTCGTTATCAACCATCTTGGCGATTCGGGTATAAGCCAGTAATAGAAAATGACAAGTAACCAAGGTAATGAAGTCGCTAATTGAAGATTCCTCCAGTCTCTTACAAAATATGCTACAAGAGGAAGCAATGAGTAAGAGATTACATATATTGACTCAGTTAATCCAGATATATATGGTCTGAATGATTTTCCACTAATTTCAATCAATATGACGAAGCAGCACAACATGGTGCCTCCAACGGCGGTGCCGATCAAGAACCGACACACCATAAACATCCAAAATTCTGGCACAGCAGCTGATACTGCAACGAAGACAGCTTCACTCATCAGTGATAATAACACAGCTTTTTTACGTCCATACCTAAAAATTAAGAACAGTTTGTTACACGTAACATGTTGTTTGTTTAAGAGTTAGTTGTGGCAGAAAATATGCGTAGGTATGTGAGGTGATAGATACCAAAATATAATTCTTTTAAAAAGGGCATTACACGCGAGGTTATTTTATAACGAGTGCATTTTCTTAACAGCCAAAACGCATAATTATTGTTTGACTGCAGTTATTATAACAGTGTATCCAAATAGCAAAATATACCTGTCTGAAATATGTCCGTAGATCAAACTCCCCACTAGTATTCCCACTTGAAGCATCGATTGTGCGAAGCTAGCCAGCTGCTGCCTGTTACATATGAGATGCCAAGTGCTCGTGACTGAACTTACTATAGTGCTCTGGTCATACTCAGGATACTTGCACGGGCAGTAGTTAGTGGCATTATTCGCACCTTCATCTAAGCACATGTAGTTTACACTCGGTATTATAAATACAACGTTGATCAATTGCACTTCCGTAGGCATGCGACCTATAGATATTAATATTAATATCCAAGATTGATACCTTCCGAATTTTCCGATAATAGTTTCAATACCATCTTCAGCTGAAGACATTCTGTTTAATCGGTAATCAACAAATTTATTAAATTGTATTCCAGGTTGTTCTTACATATTTAATTCACTTACACTTTAGGCGTTTTCACAAACTGATTCAATGCACATTAAATCACTATTAAGTTCTATCATTATTAAATCAAAATATATTTTTTTAATTCTAAACTATTTTAATTCTAAACTAGTTCAAGGCGCGTAGCTCACGTTGTGGATTTTATTCGAATGGTTTATTGCGCTCTCACCGGTCGTATTGTTACTCCTACTTATGAGTACCTATGTATGTATATGACGTACCAGATCTATAGTCCGTTTTTCTCATCCGTACAAAATTTAAAGCAAATCAGTGGATGACAGTATCACAGTTTTGTTATAAAACCGACACATTACATGTTTTACACATCAATACCTCGGACCGTAACAACTTTTAAATGTGAGGGTGTTTTAAAAATAAGGAAATATACGTAAAAATAACTTTTAAAGTAATTTTTTAACACAAAACTTGTTTACACTTTTAAGTTAAAATAATACTTGTGTATTGTGACACTGAAAATATGTTACGGCCTAAGATATTAGAGTGTTAAACATGTAATGTGACAGTTTTATAATAAAACTGCTTCATTATCATCCACTTTTGTGTTTACATTTTAAATGTTACACTCATAAGCGAAGTGTTGTGGGTAAGACAAACTATTTTAACAGCTAGTTTTATTTCGTTAAATCTTTGAACTTTACTGTCATAACGTGTAATGAAAGTGCATAACAAAGTGACTGGTACGAGCAAAGTTTTCCTTTTACATCCGTAAAATTACTATACGTCTGAGCACTAATCTTTGCTATTTACCTCAACACTAAGAGGATACTTTAGATAAAGGTAAATTCAATATCAAATAGATAAATATACAAACAGCTGTCTTTTGTTTGTAATTATTTCAGTTAATATTATAGATAGGGTTAATGAAAGTCAGATGAAATGCACGTGCGTAAAATAAAAGTAACCTGAAATATGTATATACCTGCATATTTGTGCCCTCAGAGCTTATCACCTTGTCTCAAGTGATCACGGCGCCTATAGACATAACCAACGAGCAAATACACAAGCAAATGCGTCTTTAGCTTAGTCTTTAGCTTGCTTCAAAATTTATGTTAATATAAATAATTATGTGCCTAAATAAATTAAGAAAGTTTTTATGAAAATTTTTATTCTTTTATTTTTAAACCATGCACCGAAGTATTATGAGACTAGTAAAAATATTTTTTCACTAGTGGCAGTTACTTCTATATCAGATCATTATAATTATTATGACTGAAACTTGTATTTGGTAGTTTTTCTATTACCTGTTTTATCATGTTAGTAGGCGTAAGTAAGACACACGTACAACATTGTTATATTCGTAGTAAAACATAATCTTAGTGTTATCATGGTTAACGCTATCAGCGAATAACTTCTGTTTCAAGATATTATTTTATCCTTGTAAGTATATGGGTAATATAACACCGTGATAAAAATTATATACTAGGTCTAAATAGGTTTAAATTAATCTTTATAGAGCAATGTTGGCGGTTGCAATTGATGTGTTATTCATTCTGAAAAAAAAGTCCTTGCCTTAGAAAATCCAGTTCTATTCAAAAGTAATTATTCTGGCTTGTAGCCGTAAGAATTCAAGATATATGTACATGTACCTCATTGTGCTAAATAACATAATATGAACTTTTGTTTTGCTAAGAAACATTGAAATTATTTATTAATCATCTTTTGTTGAATCAGTTGTTACAAATTCAAAAGTTATCTATTTTGTTTGTCTTATATTTAATATTGTAAGTACAATTTTATTTTATGACGTCGGTATTTGTTGATTGTGTGGGGCGATATGTTGGCTTCACGCTTCATGCATGTTCCAATTATATTTTCATTTAATACGTTCGCTGTGAAAACGATTTTCATGTAGTGCCATACCGTATCGATTCGGCCTAGTAGTGGAATATTTTCTAACGTGAGCCAGGCAGTTATGACCTGGTGCCGTTTTCCTGTTAAAAAGTCCAATAAAATTGTGGAATTTAAAGATATGTATTTTTTTTGTACTGTCTTGTAGCTTATGAATGTACCTATGTAATCCTAGCTTAGCCTGAGGATACGACGTTTATAAAGGTTATATTCTCAGGGTAAAAACTAACAGGCTTCTCATGTCCAGGATCGCACAAAGTAACAAATGCCAGGTTTGCCCGACCTGGTAAAATAAATCAATTTAATTGATTAGTGAATTTGCAGTGTTAAAATAGTACATGTTTATTATTATCGATTTTTTAATTAGAAATATTTTTAAAAGAAAACATAAAAAGCATCAGTGCATAAGGCACGCCTAGATATTTAATGAGAGAAAGAAAATCATAACACAGATAAAACTCGTTTAGAGTTTCAAGGTATTTGCGTAAATGACATCTGGTTGATAGTATGTTATAAATTATAATTAAATATAATGGAAATGCACCATCCGTTTTTCTACTTACATTGTTCTTCCTAAAAGCTTCATCGCTATTTTCGGAGTCTATAGTATCAAATAAAATAATTTCTTCTCAAATGACAAATTACTTTTCTCATTCTTTTCACTTGTTCGCCTTATTCACTTTAGACCCGTCAATCGGTTGTGTAATGTACAAAACAGGTTCGTATTTATTACTTATCGAAAGGTTGATCAATAACGACACTATTCATTCCGCCCGTGCTGCTCCTTTGTCACGACACGTTCCATGCGGGAACCAGGCCTAGTGCCGCAGCGAAGGAATGTATCGATTCCTTCCATGCGAACCAGTACTTTGAAATCATAGATTAAACATATAACTATCACTTTTATACGGCCTGCTGACAACCGCGGAGATGCAAACCACGCCTGGCTTATGGATGAAAGCTGCAAACTTGAGAGGTTAGCAAGGAGAATGTCGTGGTCAACCAAATTAAAGGCGTTTGAGAAATCATTTAAGACTAAGATGGTGTTTATTTAACCCTCCATGCTTTCACGGATATCCTCGGGAATTTTCAATAAAGCCGTTGTAGTGCTATGACCGGGTCTGAATCCAGATTGAAAGGGGCTTAGGAGCTTATTCTTGTAGATAAATGATGAGAATTGTTTGTGCACAATTGCCTCTAACAATTTGGATAGAAATGGTAGGAGTGAGATATGTCTATACTCATTGATTCTATTTCGGTTAGGGATAGGAATGAATAAACTTTTAAGCCATAAAACGGGAAATACCCCAGTAGTTATGGAGAAGTTAAGTGTTATTAACATGCTGAATAACTGGAAGGAGGTGTTGAAGTAAAGGTACGATCATAACTCTATTGATCCCATCGTGTCCCCTGCATTCGATTTTATTGAGGATATGATTTTGCAGATTTTATCCACACTTAGGGGAGACAGTGAAAAGTTGCCTATGGAGGGATAGGCCACAGAGGTTATAGCTGAAACACGAGTAGTTGATTATTTCACAGAAGTAGCTAGGGAGGGTGTAATAGTGAAGTAAATATTGAAATCATTTGATGAGAAAGGAGTATTCTTAACATAAGTCTTAGTTTTGCCGATGCCAAGTGAATGAAGAAACTTCCATAGGTGAGTTGGCAAAGAGTCAAGTATGTAATGGTGAAGTATAGGCGTTTAGCTAAAGATCAGCTGATCTTACTATTTGATTACACCTGTTGCGAGCAATTTTAAAGCTAGACCAATTTTCATCACATCTTTCTCATTTAAACCTGCGAACGTCTCTATCTCGACTTGTCATTACCATGCGAACGCCTCTAATTATCGAGAGGGTTAGAGGTTTTTCAACCTTTACTGCTCTTAGCGGAACATTCATGTTATATAATGATATGATAAAATTGTTTAGGTACCTTGTCGTCAATGGTCGATGCTGCATAAATTTTGGAAACATCTGTATTGGTTGCCTCTTCTAAGAAAGCATTGGTGAGAGTTGAGAATAACAGTGAATTCCCGTCTAGTCACGTCAAAGTCACGTCTAGAAAAACCGGGTTTCTGAACGTTACGTGGTCCAGAGAGCAAGTCATGACCAAGTCCAGCAAAGAGTCCGAAGTATCAAGATTATGATGTGTAGTACCCGAAGAAAGAACAGAGAGATTAACAGACTTGATAATATTAATAAGGGATTTATGTTATTATTATTAAGTAATGAACAATGCATTTGTGTGACATAGTTATGACAGTTTTAATGCGACGTTTTCCAACATATTTGTGAAGATAAATTATTTTCCCCAATTTGAAGACTACAACTTTCATAATCAAACACAAAACGGCGAAAATTTAACCAAATATTTATTAACGTACATATATCGCGCCGGCAGGGCCAGTTACCACAAAGAAGGATTTATTGTGACACACCTGTAACAATTAGACACATGGACATATGTATGTCGCGGACTGATATTGATACGGCTTGATGTCCTTTATAAAACTGTAATACATTACTTTGCTCTATTGCCAATAGTTTCCGCAGCGTACGCGATATAAAGAAAAAAATACCAAGAAAGACTTGATATTTTATCCCTCACTTTGGGTTACACTATCGAAGTTTTCCCAAGGACCCCTAATATTTTTTACTATATTTTATAGCCTATGTTCATCAGGGATTATGTAGGATTCTAATGGTAAAATTATTTTTCATATCGGCCTATTAGTTTCGGAGCCCATTGTCCTCAACAAGCACACAAACAACAAAATCTTTCCTGTTTATAATATTGGTATAGAAATTCTAGTTGGCAGAAGTCTACGGATCCTTGCTTCACTTAAATTTATCGGCGATATATGGCGATCATAATCAATAGCAGAAATATGTATTCAAGGTATTTTTTTTCACATGATTACTATCGTGTAGTGACCGACCGAAACAGTAAACCGAAACTATGTATAAAATTAAATTTATTTGAAATCTTATGTATTTATTCTAATTTAAAAAAGGAGTAGGGTATCAATTGTTTTTTTTTTATATATGTTACCTTAGAACTTTTACCGAGTGGACCGATTTTGATAATTTGTTTTTGATTGAAAGCTAGTGCTTGTGATTTGATCATATTTTATTTTATGCGACATCTGACGAGCAGTTTTGGAGTTATTCGTCGTTTTAATATTTTTGTTTTTAATTTTTAGCGCATAACTTTTTACTGAGTGTACCGATTTTGATAATATTTTTTTTTATTTGAAAGGTAGTACTTGTCCTGAAGTTTCATGTACCTTTAAGCGACATCTAACGAGTAATTTTTGAAATATTAGAGACACATGTTTGTAAATTTTGATGCATTGGAAATTTTGATGCAAGGTGGCTCTGTATCGATAAAGAGACCAAAAAATTATTTTTATTTATTGTCTGTCTATTCGTCTGTCTGTCTGTTCAAGCTTCACGCAAAAACCACTGGACAGTTTTAGACGAAACTTGGTTAATCCAAGATTAAAACCCGAGTATGGTTCTAGGATTTGTATTTTCCCCAGGAAATGGGTTTGTTCCCGCAGCATAAACGGTTAAAATTTATTTGGCAACCCCGAAACCAGTTGACCAATTTAGACGAAATTTTGTAGCTTAAGTAAGGATATTTTTTATCTCAAATAACTGCTTTTTCCCTTGGGCTAATAGGTTAAAGTTAGTATGGCAACTGTTAAACCACTGGATAACTGTTCTTCGGAAGCGAAACAAGGGCAATTTCTAGTTAAAAATAAAAGGCAAAAATTCAAGTATGTGGCAAAAAAAAAATACGATATACTCGTGTCTCTACTAATAATATAAAGAGGAAAAATTTGTTTATTTAATTGTTTGAGGAGAATAGGTTGTGGCAGATTAAAAAAAAATCGACAAACGCGTTGCCTGCCAGGAAGTAAGAAATATATTTGCATATGCAGGGAAGAGAAAGAAAAATGGGGAGCAATACATATGTATGTATATTGCTGAAGTAACTAGAATCAAAATAAAAAGATTCCAGATACATCAATAATATACCGCTTCAGGACGGAAGACAGAAGAAGACAGATGGATAGGAAGGAGGATAATTAAATGACGGGGAGAAAAAGAAAGAAAGAAGTCTCTCAAGACCCCAGCCGGAACACGGCGAAACGTTTGGCTGACAATTCAAGTAAGAGGGTGTAGCCAGCAAGAGGGGATAGACGCAAGATAATAATCCTACTGCAAAGCTCTACCACCAAGCAACTGACGACATTTACGACACCCTGGCAGACAGCACGGGACTAAATAATTGAAGAATTTCCTTACTTGGATTTTGTTTCAGCGTGTCCGAAGTATCGGCCCATATTTGGTCGAAATCGCAACTATAACCGAAGCAAGATTTATTGGTCAAAACTAGCCGAAACCCAAACCGAACCTTCAGTCGATAGTAGTGATACTATCAAACAAAAGACATTGCCCATTGACGAGCCCCTCATTTATAGAGTCTTGTCATGGTTATATTTAAATCTTAAAAAAGTGATATGTTTATAAGTATGTTGTAAATCAACACTTTTTTCACCCTAGCATTGAAAAACTGAATATACATATATTTGTTTTGGTGAATCTACGATATCCGCCTTTCACATTGCAAAAATATTGCCAGATAAAAGACTAATTGACTAAACAGAATATTTAGTTCAAGTATTAGTAAAAATGGATTAAAGATGTCGATACATTTTAAGTCATTATTAAGACGTCTATAGTCATTATACATTTTCAAAATAATTAAGTGTAAACTAGAGAGATCTAATCGATATATCTAATATTAATGTCAATCTGTTGAACTGCTTTCATTTGGTGAATTGTCATATTATACCGTTTGTTTTGCCTTGTGTTGTATTATATTTATCCGTATTTACTTACTTCTACGTTACGACTTAATATTGTCTAGTTGAGCCTATACTTTCTTCGTGTGGGAGATATTGAACTCGTGGTTTAAATTTTAAATGAGCGATTGGAGCGTTATATTGTATAATAATTTAAGTGAGCATTGAACATGGAATGTAACATGGGGTCGTTTTCATGATGTAACGACCCCAGCTCCTTTTCTAGGAAATATATTTTATAAGGAATACATGCTGTTATGCAGGGTACTTAGCATTGTTAGCTTTAACCTTTAAAGTGAGTGATGTAAATTTCTTATCATGTCAGGGCTCAAACTTGCAAACTAGAGGCCGAGGTGTCTTATCACGAGGCTAATACTAATAATTAAATACATCATTAGTGAGTCATAATGAAGTTGTAGTTACTCATACTCACATACTTAATTTAGACAACATTGACCATAACCTAAATTTGAGGAACACAAAAAATTTGATATGTTGTAAACCTGGGTGAATTTATTGAAATTGTTTGTATATTTAAAAAATATAATCATTAGCTATAAATTAAAATTAAAACCATCGAGATACAACAATTTTTAAGGGGCTTAACCTCTTATGAAAATGAGCATTGTCCTTTATCGTGAGTATCTTAATGAGGATGAAACGCCCAACTTTTTCTTTTACAAAAAATTATAATAAACTATTGTGACAGCTAATGTGGCTTGTAGGGAAACGGTTATACCTTGGGAAACATTATAGTATCACGCAATTTGTAGGACAATGTGACCGTTAAATTATATAAATATTAATTGAGCAAAAGTAAAAACTCAGCAATAAACAAACAGATTAGTCACAAAGAATTAAAACTAAGAATTCTAATGATTCTTTGAAATAAAAAGTATTTTATTTACTCTTCATATTCATCACGTATGTACGTTAATTGACAGATCAATCACAGCCTATAAATATAGACATTATGTAATATAGTATGTTAGTTTAATATGCTTTCTACGAATTAGATACATAAAACTAGATTTATACCTACCTAATATTCCACTCTACTCCGGCAGTCTGAGGACATCATTTATCATACTTAAAACTATAACAGCAGGTCACTTTATTCACATTTATTATTATTTTTTGTTATATTACATTTAACAATACCTTCAACCTTATTCCCAGTTTTCACAGCGTAAATAAATCTTAATAACTTTAATATGTCGTATCCTCGCTCTGAAACAGCATGTGCAAAAGGTGGGTTTTGTGACTTAAAACAAAAAATCTTGAGCATCTTGCTCAAGTTATCCTATAAATTTAGATTTACGCTTCGCCTTCTTCCAACGTGTCTGGCAATTTTTTTCCACGTGTTTCAGGTAGAACGATGCATAGGCAGGAGCCTATTAACGGTATAATACCAAATACTAGAGGTGGTAACCAAGCACTCGTGTTAGCAAGCGTTGCAACGAATGGCGCCACCATCGAACCCACTCTCGCTACTGTTGATGCCAATCCAACTCCAGAATTTCTGACAACAGTTGGGAATAGCTCTCCAGCGTACAAATAAACTGTTGCGAAGCATATGCTTGTACCCCAAAGGCCGATGCATCCGAGGGTTAAATGGCTCGCTCCAGAATGGGGCACGACCACGATAAGCAGACAGCTCAGCCCTGCCACGCAGTTAAAGCTGATAAGGGTAATCTTGCGACCAAGAACTTTGTTAGCATAAATTGAGATCAAAGTGGCTGGAACCTGGAAATTAAGATAACAACTCGATTAGAGACGGTATAAATCACAATGACTGTAAAGTACAAGAACTTATGATTACAATAATAAATAATATTGCGATAGCAGAGTGTAGGTACAAAAGACAAACAAAAACAAACACTCCGTAAAACAAACCAAATGTAATGGCGCAAAACGATGTGTTCAGGTCGTGGGCTTCAAAGCCATTACGCAGAAAGAGTTTTTGGCTACTAACTTTGTGCATGGACCAATTGCGTGGAACACTTATCTTTGATGATGCACAAATATCAGGGCTAACCTGCGCATTTTTCTGTTTGTGAAAAAAGTTAAGAATAAGTTAAACAAATTTCTTTAGACATTTACCTGTATAGCAGCTGAAATGGCTACATTGATAAAAATGTTCCCAGAGACGTGGCCAATGTACTGGGATACTCCGAAGAAACAAAGTCCACACACGAACCAGTTGAAGCAGATGGCGAGAGTTCTCGCCCGTAATTTTGGGGTCCGAAACAGAGCAATAAATGATGCGTGTTCTTCATGAGTGTTGCTCACTTCAACAGCCATTTTTTGGGCTGAGGTCGATATATTGTCGGTGGGTCGTCCATTTCTAAAACAATACCGTTTTAATTATACATATTTCAAATAAGCTGATTATTTTGAACTGCTTTAAAAGCATCAGACATGAATAAAACTAGTAAACCCCAGAGTTTTTTAATATTTGTTTTAAATTTGAATTTAATCTATATAATATATTTTTATAAGCTCAATACACTTTACCTTTACGCTTGCAATAGCAAAAACAATCACAGTTGCATTGCTATTTTTTTAGGTACGTTTTTATTACCTCGGCAGTAAGCAGGTATGTATTTTATATCGGATTTATTAAATTTCATTAAAACGTAGTTTACAGAAATTAACTAAAAACTTTGCTCATCAATACTGAGAATTATTTTCCTAAAATAATTTTAAAGACTACGTTACCATCACAAGATATCGTAGTCAAGCGCTAACCTAATAAAGGTAAAATATAATAATTAAATAATCACATAGTTCTTAAATTTAATTTTATTAAAATAAATACCTTTTAGCTGCAACTTCCATAATTTTAACAGCCTCGTCAGTCTTTCCTACAGTGAGAAGCCATCGCGGAGACTCTGGTAATAGGTAGTAGTAACTCAAAAATAGTATAGATGGCAATGATATGGCCAGTTGAAATGAGTACCAGTTTCGTAACAAATAACCAAATAGTGGCAGCGATAGATGTCCCAAGTTGAAAGGAATTTGGTAGATTATTCCAACAGTGTCTCTGTATCGAGAGCCGATGAGTTCCATTGTGAGTACAAAGCTGGTCACCATCGTGCCACCTGTGGCCACTGCCAGTAAAAATCTCAGTGTGGTGAACATATACCAGTTGACTGAATATGCGGTTGAAACGCCCGATACGAGCTGAAGTAACACTGCGGCTAAAAATGGTAGGCGCCGTCCAAACCTAAAAAAATATATTTTGCTAATGTACATTTTAATCAAGTTATTAGGTAGGTATAACAGCTTAAAAGGAGTTTACGAAGTGACTGAAACAGGGTGGTCCGAAGTAAATTGTGTCAAACCGGCTACTCCAGTAAAGATTGATAGACTGATCAATAAAGTCATAAGATTAGCTGTAAGGACTTAAGTTAATATTTATGGCATGAAAGATGTCATAGGATGTTGCCATTAACTTCACCTTTTTTATTTTATTCTAAAATAAGGGTCTGCCCGCTTGATATAGTAATGTTGATAAAACCTAGCCTTTGTATTATTCTAGCCTAATATCTTTCCCTGTACCAAATTTCATTCAGATCCATTCAGTACTTTTTACGTGGCGGAGTAACATACATCTATCCATAAATACATCCTCTTAAGCTTTCGCATTTATAATATTAGTAGGATAAAAGCAGTAAAGTATTGCTTTTATTGTTAATGGGAGCATCAGGCTCGCATCTTGTGTTGAGTTGGTTTAAGTAAGCATGTCGGTACACTTCGACTGAGAAGATGTAATGTGATTACGTAACGTTTTCCGGATCCCAGACCTCTCACGAGTTGGCCAGGATATGCCAATTTATTTATAAACTGACCTCTACACGAATGTGAGACCACTTATCTAAAATGGTTATAAAAAGGTTATAAATTTAATCAAAGCCAATTGTTACCTGTCAGAGAGATGTCCAAAGACCATGTTACCGACAAGAATGCCTAACATGAAGATGGTTTGAGTGAGGTTCTTCAGCCAGGCTCTGTCGCATATAAGATCCCATTGAGATACAATTGTTTCGTCAAATATGCTGTGGTCATATCTGTAACTGCTACAGTTACTGAGACAAACGTCGTCGAAGTCTTCGTCGTTGCTAGCGCAGGTAAACTTCATTGGAGGTGCAAGAAATATTATACTCATTTGGTGCCAAGCTACGGGAAATTTTACCAGGAATACTATGAAACATATCCATATTTGCCATTTTCCAATCGCACCTATAGCTTTGGTGAGCAGATCTTCACCTACCGCTTGCTCATTCTTATCATTCTCCAACACTGTAAACAAAGAAATAAGAAGTAAGCTTTCTTTTCTGGTAACATGTTGCGTCTGGAATGAAAGCTATTAATTTTATAGGTTTAAAACGAAAGTTAGTCATGGCTATAAGAAAATGTGTTATAACGTAAAGATGGTTTCAGCCCTTGGTGGCCCACTACTGAGCATGGGTCTCTTCTCAAACTTCGGAGGTTTGAAGCATGATGAAGCACTCTACTACCACGAATTAAGAAGTTTTTACGCCTCCGACATGGCTTAACGACAGATATCTAGACAGATATCGGGACTGATGTCTTAAAGTGCCTGCCTGAACACAGAAGCGCTCAAAACTTTTTTGTCACAGGCGCTCACCCATCCCCTTACCGGTTGCGCCCACTGTTGCCTAACTTTGGTGGTCAGTGGCTTTAAGAGCTTCTAAAGGCAATTATGAAATGATAAGAATCATAATTATATTCAATTCATCGCCTAAGGCTCGGTCCTAAAGACTACCGTAACGTGTTGAAAGTTAATAAAAATAGTTATTAAATGTTTAGAAAAATAACCAGTATATAATATCACATGCTTAATGTGGATAATTGAACATAGACTTATGTTACACTTACAACACCATCCGCAGAAATACGTATAGTATATATTATAAAATATAATTTACTGGTGTCTAAAATGAAATATGTATTATTAGAGAAAACGCTACATTATTGCAAGGGAACTATTATAAAATATTGTTAGTAGAAGCTCTATATTATTACAAGGGAATAATTGACTACAAACTTATTTTAATCCATTTTAATTTCCATTTTCTGCTACTTCTTAAGAATATGTTTTTAGGAAGAAGGAAGCTTTAGGTCTGCTATTTTAAATAAGTATTTTCAGTTTTAAATAAATAAATGAGGGATGGTGGCAAAATAAAAGTAATGATGGCTAAAACAACTTTAATCTTCTTTTCTAGTCTTGTTACACCCACGTCTTTTTACGTCGTTACGTCTTACTTTTTTCTCTCTGTCATTCTTCTCTTGTTTCAATACATTTATCGTCGTTTATTAGCTATAAAGTCGTACATCACTCTTAGTTGCTGCTTATATATTTTGTATCTATTACTATTAAAATACGGTGAATTATTCTTTAGTAACATTAAATATACGAATATATTTTCAACATTTTTACTAACACATTTTTTATAATAAAAACATTAATTATTTTCTATATCATAATTGTTTCAATGGATATATCATAGTAACAACATAGTATTTATCAGTATGTAACAGTTGCAAATTAGATAAGTGTTTAACAAATTGTGATCTTAGTTTACGGGGGTCCCTACTCATATGTCCTTATGTCAGTAATACAATCACATGATGATAATTTTATACCTGGATGAAAAAGCTGGAAAGGATGTTAAAACATTACTTTTCAATGTTAAAAACAAATGGAAACTACAAGATAGTAGGTAATATTTATTAAATCAATTTTACTACGATAATTTTCGAGTGAGAGTAGCCTATCTTTTATTTGTCGTAATTAACGAATTCTGCTAGTTTTTTAAGTAGTTATTAATAGGCGAAGATAATCATTAATTAATGTTTACAAAATATACGAGTAGGTACACGGTCTGTGACATGCTCAACGGCACATGTACATATAAGCGTGCGCTTGAACGTGATGTGGTGCAGATAAAATAATAACAAGAGACAGATACTGAGGAAAATAACAATGCTATTATTTAGATTAAATCTTCATGTCGAATATAAATATTTAATTTAACTACATTTATATTATCTGGACTTACCCATTTCTTCTTTTTTATCGACGTGACACTCATTTGCACCATCCATTATTTAAAAAAAAATCAAATTTTAAATATTATCGATATTCTTAAATTATAATTAGAACACAGATAATCATGTAACTAAAACAAAAGCTATTTATGATATAAGAGCAATGGTTACATTCTCAACTGGTTTAGAAGACTGCTAGAGTGAGAATACCAGCAAGTGTTTTAAGAAACCCCAGATCGTTCTCTCCCAAATCTAACGTAATTGAATAATACCTCTGTCTGAAAATGAATAATGCCGTTGAATTGGGGTTATAAAATATTGCATCCTAAGTCTTTGAACAAAGTACATTTATCCCTAAACTATGAATAAAATGGAATCCGTTTAAATCTGAAGTCATTCTTAATACTTATTAATTTTATTGACGCATTCATTCTATTTCACTCATACATAGTGACTCCAATAGTGACAAAGAATATTTAATAAAAACGATCTCTATAATATTATAAAGGGTAAGAAAAAGGAAAAAGCAACCTGGTATTTGCAATGACCATAATGATCACGATAGCTATGAGAGTGGTCGATGTCTTTATTTCGCAAACGGATCACCGCAACGAAACGTAGACGGTTGACTAGTAACATTTTTCTAAAGAAAAATTAAAAAACAAATTACCCTTTTCAGTTATTTCATAACATCATTTTCTCTTTTAACTGACCCTTTCCATAGCCAACACAAAGTTTATCACGTCGTCGATAGTGAAGAAATTCCATAAAAACTTTCTTCCCCTATTTCATCCCTTTTAAGCCTTTTCTCGTAATTTTATTCTACTTATGTACAAAGGTTCATCAAACTCGGTTTAGGCGTGAAAAAGTTAGTTACTTTCGCATTTATTACATTTATAAGGATAAAGGTGATTCCCATACACATATAATAAATACACACACACACACACACATAAAACCTAGTCCCTTAGAATGACTACGGATCCAAGAAAAAAAATTAAAATATTTGGTTACAATACACCAAAGATAGGGTATGGGATAGATAGAAGTTATAAGATTATTCTTCTGATGAACTTTTGAATTGGTATTGTGACTTCTCAAAGACCATTAGATTTTTCTTGTTAAGTAATCTGCACCTTATAGTAATACCGGAAATAAACCACTAAAAACAGGAAATTAATTTTTGTACTTTCGACAACAATATTTTCTTTACTACCAAATCAAAAATAGTAAAATTAATGAAGTTGGTAATATATAAAACAATTCATAAACACGACACGACAGTACGACGACAGCTTTACTGAAGGTTGTTGAGGATTTTCGGTGCGGCATGGATGATAAACTGGTTACTGTTCTGGTTTTAATTGATTTCTCTAATGCTTTTAACGTAGTTAACCACGATATCCTCCTTGCCGCCCTGCAGCACCTGAGATTTTCGCCCACAGTTCTAGCTTGGTTTTCATCTTATCTTCGGGGACGTTGGCAAGCGCTTCGAGTTGATCGATCTTTTTCTCATTGGCGCGAACTATCAGCTGGCGTACCCCAAGGGGGTATCCTCTCTCCCATTCTTTTTTCTATATACATTAATTTTCTCACTTACCGCCTTGACTGCCCTTACCATCTATATGCCGATGACCTACAAATTTATGCACAATCTAGCGTCAACGACATTGATGGGGCAATTAACACCATCAATAGAAACCTCATCAATATTAGTGGTTGGTCGCAGAAATTTGGCATTTGCGTTAATCCTTCTAAGTGTCAAGCCATTATTTTAGGCAGCAGTAGGCAATTATCCAAATTAAACTTAAACTCTATCCAGGCTGTTATGTTTGAGAACAATGTTATACCTTTCTCATCCAATGTCAAAAACCTCGGACTTCAGCTTGATGCTTCTCTTAGTTGGTCAGAGCACGTTTGTGAGGTTAGCCGGTCTGTTGTCGCCAGGCTACGTACTCTAAACAGACTTCGGAATTTCCTTCCCATCCCAGTCAAAATTACCCTCGTAAAAAGCCTTGTCTTACCCTTAATCGATTATGCTGATGTATGTACCTCCGA
>DWJZ01000867.1:0-27386 GCA_018249125.1 Asbolis capucinus | reverse complement strand
GCCAGCTCTCTAGTTGTCAAAGACTAATTTTGTTTTTTAGTTTTTACGCAGGTACTTGAAAATATTGTGATGTATGTGGGTAACTTTTATCTGATTTAATGTAGGACTCGCTAACAGGTATAAACCTTTTTTCTTATCCGTAGAGACCGTGTTAACAGAAAAGTGATAACAATATAACAGTTTTCTTATAAAACCTTTATGTTTAACCATAGATGTGGTATTGTGTTTAACAAACGATTAACTTGGGCCTTATCATCTTTTCAATATACCTACGCGAATTATGTCAGAATAATAAAAAAATACGTAAAAATCAACTTTAAAAGTTTAAATATCTTTTTGACACAAAAATTGTTTACAAGATGTATGGATGTAAAAGGACTATTGTCTCGATACGTCTATGGGATGATTGGTGCAACTCATTCCTGAAAGTTGTATTAAGGTTTGCGTCAATTAAGTATCGTTGTTGGCCTGACACAGGTATCTAGAATAAAATCTAAGTCTAGGACGCTACCAAATGAATCAATCATTCTAAACAATATTTTTGGCACGCATACATTTATACTGACGCACTGATAACACGATACTACAATACGTTGGGCGTGAAATAAAATTTAGTGTCATTTTTATTTGACTTGACGAAATTTGTAATTTGTTAAGAGATTAGTCATTGATGATGCGCTAACAGCCCGGCGATTTATGTCGATCGAGCGAGTGGAGGGGTTACCTTCAGTGACAAATATTTCTTCAGTACTTGTTTTCGGAGGGGTCGTAACGCAGTTGTGAATAGGCCATTACTGGATTTCGTTCTGACTCTACGACCCAATCAGAAGAGTTAATCAAATGCTTTTTAAAAACATTCCATAATTGTTTATTGTCATCGCATTATCTTCATTATCAGGTTAATTTATCGTCAATTTTAAATAGCGGCATCGACTGTTTTGAGTTAAATTATTTTCGTTATCACAGATGCATATCTACATTATAAGTAATCTTGATAGGTAATATTATTATAAATATAATACGTAGAACTTTCTTTGGCTTTCCTCTTTTGTACCGACTTGGTATGAACATGGTGGTGTTCCATATTGCATTTATCCGTTAACCTTGGATAACTCAATGTGTTAATGACAATAAAAAATACAAAATTTGTTTGATTGTGGTTAAATAAATAGAATGTTGTTTTGGTAAGAAGTTGAGCACTTTTAGTATAACCCCTGTTGATTGTTTGCTGCAATAGACTAATAAGCACGGGCATTTCGTCATAACTAAGCTGGCCTAGAGAATACACCATTACGGAGCGTCATACTGCTTTATTGTGGACCCAAGTGTCGAATTTTTATCCTTTTATTCCGCCTGAACGACCTCCAACATGGCCTAAACGTCTTCACGATTGCCACATAAATTAGGGACTTTGTATTGTAAAATTTAGATTTTTGTTAAGTGACCTTTTTGCGGTTCCTAAGACGAAATAAACAGTTTTCTTTTCATTTCGAAGATAGCGGAATCGTAGGCTTACGGTGTCCTCCGAAGCACAAAAGAGTTCATACTTCTTTGCCCCTTCCTCTTACTGACCGCGTTCGCAATTGCTTCGCGGTAAACAATTAATCATTTGGAGGCGTTGGGGCTAAGACCTAAGGTTAATGCAACTATGACGTCACGTTCCACGTATTTTTTATCTGGCTTAGCAAATAGATACTTAACCAATAAAGCATCAACAGGCAGGAATACCTAGGTGCCGTCTATTCGGAAAATATAATAATTTGTGTTGTACTGTAGTTTGGCTTGGATTCGATGAAGGATGGAAATTCTGATGACCAACGTGGGAACATAACCCAGTTATATAGGTAGGTAAGTTCTAACCTACCCCTTCGAAAGTATCCTTTCTTGCAAATTTTTAACACTTATTAACAGTATGTTAATATGTATATTTACGTTTCTACCTACAATGGCTCAGTTGGACTGAAATGAAATTGTATTTCACGGTCCAGCAAAGTAGATGTAATATATGAAAGCTTATTTAAAAATCACAATGAACGCTACACCCATACCCTGCCCAGTCCGACATTTCTGTGACGCGGATGACATGAATGGGAGAGGAATCGAACTCATTGCCCTCGTTTCGCAGGCTTCACTATCAACAAGGATCGAGGGTTTTTCTTAAGTTGTCATTTCATTTAATACTACTTACTACAAATCAAAAAGAAAGAGTTTTCACGCTATAGTCACAACCGGGCACTATGAAAACAAACGTGAGGTAGTTCAGGTCACATTTTATAGATCTTATAGTTCTTACAACCGTAAAGAAATGCATTTATAAATACACCTACATATAGACAACTGGCTACCAACGTCTGCAATGAGCTACTGTTCCAGCGTCGTCACAAGCGGAAATCCTGAGCTCCCGAGCCGTTTACATTCTTTACAGTCCCCAAAAAAGATTATGCAATTACTTTTCTACTTACCAATTGAATCAAACATCCGTTACTACCGCTGGGTGCACTGTTCACACATTTTCACTCACCAATCACACAATGTCCAACAGTTCGTTTGTCGTGGCCTTTCCAGTCGTTTATCGAACCTTTACATTAACTGCGATCAGTTGTACATAGTCCGGGCAGCGCGGGCGCCGCGGAGAATTTAGACTGAGACTGTATAAACTCGTGGCGGTCTATTTTTAATTTTGCTGGGCGAGACAGGGGAACCAATATATTTTGATCTCCGCTATATAAAAACAGGTGATTCTGTACACATGCTGACGGGGCCGGATTGTTTGTAGATGCTTAATGATGGGTATCGGGTCATCATATATCGACGACGGGAAACAACAAGGGCGTACCTAACTTAAGAGTAACGCATAAGAATTACGTCCTCATACGGAATTACGAGTATCTTATGAGTTAGAATGATGAGTTACGCCCTTTTAACATTGAAAGATTCGTGTCTGAATACATACTTGCGACTGTCGCAAGCGCACTTTAGTCGCAGACGGCTCTTGATGACCTCGGACTTTACCGTGTAACTTATTTAGAAACCTTTGATTAAACTCTACCATGCTGTTCTAATACGAATTAGAGGAGGATGAGCAATTGTATTCTTCTAGATGACCCGGCAAACATTGTTCTGCCATAAAGAAAATGTTTCAAGATAAAAAATGTCCTAGAACCTTCCTCGGTCGATGGATTATCCAACACAAAACGTTTTTGTGAATTCAGATCAGTAGATCCAGAGATAAGCGCATTTAAACAAACAAACTCTTCAGCTTTATAATATTAGTATAGTTTAGTTACCCAGTAGACTTTTAACGATACATATGAAGTTTGCTGTTTATTATAACCGGTGTAGTTTTTTCACTTATTTAAAACATGTACTAAGAAGTTTCTTTGCCGTTTTTTGTATTCAGGCGTCTTCCCGAAACCTTGATAAATAAAAAAAAAATAGTAGAGTAAATGAAAAAAATAAAACGCATTTCATTAAATTCAGATATTATTATTATTCACAAAGGCATCTTGGGACCACAGTGTAGGAAATATTAATATTATTGTACGCTTATTACACAAGCAGAGTATTGGGTTTAAGATGGTTCAGCCTAAGAGCAATCTTAAATTTAGATTCACCAACAAAAGCAATGAGTATGTATTTGTTTAAATTAGAGTTTATTTATTACATTCTCATATTCAAAAACATACAAAATTTGTATTTATGCTCCTACGTAAAACAGAGGAAATAAAACAATAAATATAAAACAAAACAATTGTATTAAGCTATGTACATTATTTATATTTTGTCACACGTGTTACGAGTATATGTTAATATTGTTTATTCTGTAAACAAAATAATGATAATGAATCAATTTAGTATGTAACATTTCGATCTCACTTTACTGGATCGAAATGGGCTTTGTTTTAGCTTTAATTTATAAGTGAACATACTAGTTTTTAATTCCAATTCAGGTAGGTCACTGACCTTCTTTTTAACCGCGATTTTTCGAAGCGTTCAAACAAAATAATTGATTTAGTATTGTCAGTTATGGACTTAGTATATTGCCTTTAAAATCCAAAACGTATGAATACCCTAAAATAGATCATTAATACTTATTATTCCATACTAATTATAACAACCCTCAACACATATCGAACTCTGATTCCTTGGTGAAGTTTCCAGAAATAGTACTTAGGAATAAGTTTTTATAATTCCTTATAATCAAACAGGCTTTTACTAAAATGTTTACTGGTATATACATATTATAATAATTATTAACTTTTCTCAGATCAGCACGAATGTTTGTTCTGTATGTCTGGGTGTAAAAATATGTATATATGTATTTAAAAATATACATGTATTTTATCAGTTGCCTGATGGCTACAGTACAAGCTAACGCTTAGTTTGGGGTTAGTCGGCTATGTGTGAGTTGTCCAAAGATATTTATTATTATTAGTATAATAGAGAAGAATTAACTTCAGTGAATAGGGAGGCAAATCGGTCAAAATGCCACAGGACCCAAAGGCAAAGGGGTGAGGTTCTTCTCTCCCTATCCTCTGCTAATCCCGAGAAAGTTGGGGACATAGGATTATAATCTGTAGTATAGGAGGAATTTGCACTTCTCACAAATATTTCACTAACCATAAACAATATAGTTACGCCACTGATCAATTATTTCCACCAAATTTTCGACTTGAAATCCAAGATTACATCTTTTGCTTTTTATACTTAACATAAGAATCCATTTCGCACATGTCCCGGTAAAATATATAATTAAATATTGTAGTAATAAAAAGAAAAATTTCAAAATTTTTATTATAGTCTTCATACCAATATAATACAACTTGATTAAGAATCTAGGAGTGTAAGTGTTTTACAGGCTGTATGTATAGAATGTTCGAAACACATGAATTGTTGTAATTCATCTCTCTTATATCAAAAACATTATACACAAGTTTATTATATATCATTACCCTATTGCGAATTATTGTTAGTTATCTACATATGTTACCTGTCAAATCCGATTTCCGGCCAAACTAGTTTGAACTAGGCCAAAGTAAAACGCCTGAAGGCCAAACTTATTTATTATGCACTTGTCGGAACTAATTTGGCTTAGATTTTTTTCCATTTCCCTAAACCAAACTAATTTTTCTGTCAGGCAAAAACGCATTTAGGCTTGGCCAAACTAGTTTGCCAAATAGCGCGTTTGACTAGTAACATTTATACAATATTCAGATTAATAGTAACAAATATGACTTTACACAGTGAAAGTATTTATTATTATTTATTCTAGTTACAATATCATGTCTATTAATATCGACAACGTAAAAAAAGACAAGGCGCAAGTCTAAAGTTACTCATAAGAATTACGCATTTACTGTTGTCCGTCGTCGATATTAGAAGTTAAAATAATTCCGGTCTTACAAAATCAATATGTAATAACTTAGATTTATCATTTTATTAACAATGTCCCGTGTCAAATTAAGACTATTTTGTGGAGTGAAATAAATAAATTTAAATAAATTATTTTAGATTTACTAGGACATCAAATATCACAATTCCAAAGGATTTACAAAACTAATTCTAATAGGTATACACAATCACATAATGAATGTAAAATGTGGACTTTGAAAACAACCCGAGGATATAATGTTTTGATTCGGCCCAATCAAAAACAATAATACAACTAATTACAAGTTTGTATGAAGTTTACAGAGAATTTACAATGTATTATACATAATATAATCATAGTATTTATAATGATATATATCTTATACTATAATACACGCAATTGTTGTATATAACTATGAAATTAGGTTCCAGAAAACCACATATTAACATACATAAATAAATTGGAAGCCTGGGTTTTTGGGTCAAAGAATACACTAATCGAAGTTTAAATTTGCAAAAATTATTTTTCGTTAAAATTCAGATTTTAATTAAATAACAATAAAAAGAAGTAAGGGTATCTATCTTTTGTATTTGGAATAATTGGTTACAATTTAGCTGATAATCTATACTATAGGTCCTGTAGGATTATTATATATATATATATTTGAGTGAGCGAAAATGCTGACAGCGGATCTTCGAAATGATAAAAATATATATCGTCTTATTTAAAGAAATAAAATAATTTTAACTCTTTAATTTCAGTGACAGATAACATATTTAAAATAGTATATTTAATATATTACTATATAATTATTTAATATATTACACCGATTTTATTTTGCAAACTGACTGTGTATAACCTGTGAATTCTGAATTTTGACGTTAACTATTAATGCTAAAATTTATTGCTTTCATCATTACCTTCATTAGAAATTTCAGTCTGTCCGGTGTCCAAAATGGCTTCAGCACTAGGTATAACGATCACTTCACGCACATTATTAGCACAAGCTATATCACAAACACCATTCTTGTTATTCTCACAACTATCACATGCTATTTCAACATTATCTTCTATATCCGTACTAGATTTCCTCTTATCCATATGCTTTGCTATATCAATTTCTTCATCCACATTCTTAATACCAGAGTTCAAATCTTTATCTTGAGATGTAGCGGCACAGAAATCTTTAATCTCAGAACATATTCGCTTGACATTTTCATCTAAGCAACTAGAACATGTCACTTCATCATCATTATTACTAGAAATTCTTACTAATTTCTCTGTTTCTATATCCAGTAGTCTTGTGTCATCACCTAGAGTGAATATAACCTTGTTCTCTGATGCACTTGTAATTATATCATGATCAGTCATCATTCTAGATATTTCTGAGTCAGAGTTGTGTGATTTCATGAAACTTTGATTGCAGTCAGATGATTTAGCATGTGTCAGCTTCATGTCGTATATGTTGGATTCGCTACCCATTATTGATGTTGTTGAAGCATCCAGTGTAGATAGTTCCTAAAATACAGACTTTGTTAATTTTCAGCCACGGTTCTCAAACTGAATTGCTTTCACACTTTGATATTTTATGATGAGAATAAGTTAGAAAGTGTGAAAGATAATAATAATGCTTCCAGCATGAGTCTATACTTTGTTGTTGGCTATAAAAAAATTAAATTCTTTACCTGGTCATCATGGTAACTCCCAACACTTCTAGAATGCTTGTGCCGTTTGTGTAATGCCGAATGTGGTGACTGACCATCCACCGAGTCCTAAAATAAGAAATACAAATTTGAAACTCCATATATAATAGGGTCAATGTTTCCCTTACCGTGGACCTAATTTTTAAGGTTGCTTCTAAGCTAAAACTCTTCTAAAGCTAAACAATTAGGTGTGCTCTGTGGTCTAAACAATTAAAATTTTGTTCCTAAATGTGTTAGCATAATTAACTTCTGTACAGTCCAAAATCACAGTGATTGGACACACTAAAACTAGCTTATGAGTGCTTGACTGTGTTGTTATAGTTATATATGTTAAAACAAAAATAGGAAGATGTAAAACACCATAAAATAATTCCTAACATAAATAAAATTGAATCTACTGCACAACTTTGATAACAATAAAATTAAATACAACATAATACAAATATTCTACCTTAAATCTGTTAAACTGTCTGTATTTCCCTCTCTCAGACGCAACAAGACTCCTCAACGATTGCGTCCTCGGACAATCACTGTCGATCAACCATTTGTATGTGCCGAATAATTTCGATGTATCTGACCTGAAAATGATAATAAGCTATTAATTTCATAAACGATAAAATAACGTGATGTTCATTTTATTATGTAGATAAAGGAATCTATTCCTCAGATAAAGAACAAAATTACAATTATAAGTTATAAAGGTATTATCTAATCTCTGAAAATTAACGTTATTAAATTTGTTTCAGTACTGGCATTACGGATACAGAATATAAATATATTACACATTAATAATGACTGCAAAACTAAAACGGCATAAGAAGACTAACAAAAAAAATGTTTAGTTTAAAACTACTATTACGATGACTTTGTAATTCCTGAAGTTCCATTGGCAACGGTGACCACTTACCATTATCTCACTTTTTTGGGGTGTTATTTAGACTGCAGATAGTTTATTCAAGCCCTTATTAAGCAATTAATAAGAGTATAACTCTAACGAGCTACTAAAGGGTTTAACTGTTTTCCGTAGTCGATTTGGTTCAAGAGCTCCCCTTTTTTTCTTTCTCCACTGAAGTCATCATCTTTCCCATTTTTTCTCTCTCAGCCGTTGCAAAGGGCTGAGGACGTTATTGGTCCCGGTAGTTTCAGGAATGTACTCCTTCTATTCTTTCCTGGCAGGCAATGTTAGTAAACGCCTTTGTCTGGTGTTGTTAATGTTCATAGGTGATCCACTTACCATCAGATGAGCCTGTCTTTGTCAATATAACAGAATAAAAGATTTGTAAATTCTCACAAATGACTAGGCGTGGTCAACAGCCGCTGTAGATTGGCCAGCGTGGGCCGCATGTCGTGTACGGGGAGAGACCTGCCCCACAGCAACTGCGCTATACACTTGTTGAGGAGGAACATCCCGTAGCGGAACAATGTTATATCTCCCCCTCGGGCGAAGAGGGGAATACTGGAACAAAGGATTTTTTGCAATGAAAAATCCCGTAGGACGTAAAATTATTATGAACAGTTATACAGCTGACATTAAAGTATTTTTCAATCATACACATGGTTTGACAGTCATATATATTCAAACATATTTTTACGTTGCCATACACATTCATACATTGTCAAATATGTTCTGTTCGTGGGCCCTACAACGGAAGATAAGGGCTATTGGAAGTCCTAGAAACTGTACTGCATTAGGGCTTTAAGAGGTACTTCAAACTACGAATTGCTTCACCAGTACCTTAAGTACTTAATTATCATATTTACAGTAGATGTTCGCCTAGTATCACTCGTTTTATACTACCATATTACTGCCTATAATACTACGCCCATACCCTATATGTAATTATAACACCAACCGATAAATAAACCAAAATAAACCAAAAGTGGTACTCTGGTCGGGCCGACAGAACAGAAAACTTGAACATTTACGTATGTATTTTTTTAATTCGCAGGAAATATTTTGTTATGTAGGAAATACTTCTAAAGTTTTACTTCTGCATGTCTATGTACGCACGTACATACATAACGTATGTACATACTTTTATACAAAGGCGGTCTCGGGAGTTCAATGTTTTTCATTCCATGTCAAAAAATCGGAACATACAACGTAGTTCCCCGAAACCTACATAGATGGCGTAAGCAGTAGGTGTCAGTTACTAGTTATTAATTTATGGTTCTATTGTTTATGGAGCTCATCTCTGCCTGGAAAGCGTACTTTAGCGGCATATGTCGATACGCTAACGAAATTATTGTTTAATAAATTTAGCGTGTTAAAATAAATTAACAGTCCATCTTGTACTTGATGTTTATTGTTAAGTGTCCTGGAAGGACTGGGACACCACAGTTACAGTAACAGATCGCGAGTTCAATGTTTTTTCCCATCTCAAATCAAAAGAAGTTTTGTCGTCATAAAACTTACTTCGGATCAGGTAAATCCGGGGTAATATCCAGTATCTTACTGGCGGAGCCAAGCAGCGTGATCTTGTACCGGAGCGGCTGGTTGAGTATGGCGGCCGCGAGTGAGGTAGCCTGGGCCACGAAGCCCGCCGCCACCGCGTCCGCCACTGGGTTAATGGCGCGGGGATTCTCGTCGCCACATATTGGTAGGGGCACGTCTATTATCTTCCATGTTGAAGGGTCTACCTGTTGAAAGGTAATCAATATGTAGAATAAGACTTTTAAAACTAAAGATATCATAGAGAAATAAACCTCCATTTTATTACTTTTTCTCTATTTTAAGTATAACCATATAAAGTAACCATTTGTCTACTTTAAGTAACCATGGTAAGATAGGTTCTGCTTTTACAGAAAGTACTTATTTAAATAAGGTTATTTTAATAACGAAACAGTAATCTCAAAAAAACTGTTAAAATCGTCTCATGAAAACCATGGACCACAAAAGATTATCATTGATATACAAACTTGTAGTCATTCTGTCCTTTCTTGTATACCGCTATCTGATTCTCAAAAAATATTCCTATACGTAATACAAAATTTATAATTTTTATGTTGACTGGGAACAGACTGGGGCGTCACTAACGCGTTGCCCACCCAGAAGAAAGTAATAGACCAGTAGACGCGGGGAACAAAACGAAACAAGAACTGGGATCAGTAATTATATACCACTTCAGGAGGATTTCAAAAAAAAAATGGAAAGGAAGATGCCTGAAGGACGGGTATAAAAAGAGGAGACCTGGCTGACGAATCGTTTGGCGGCTGATTCAAGCAAGAAGGTGGTAGCCAGCCAGACGAACGTCACAAAAAGATAATAATCCTTTCACGAAGCCCTGCCACACAGCAGCTGGCTTTTTTACGACACCCTGGGAGACCAGCATGGGAGCCTTCAACAACTCACCTGTTCTATATGAAACAGCTGATGCAGCTGTCCCAGCAGTTCGCACCGCTGGCTGGCGAGCGCTGCGTGCGAGCGCGCCGCTAACTCCCTCACCGCAGCGCAAGACTGTCTACTCTCCTTCAATGCTTCGTTCCTCCGCGAGAGGGTGTGCAGGTTCTGCATCAGCTCCGTGCCTTTGGGACATTTTGCATTAACTTGGACGTATTTAGCAAAAAGGATCAATTCAAATGATGGGTAAAAATTTGATTGCACCAATATTATTTTATTTTATTACTTTAAAGTTCAAGATAAATGTTATTTTGACAAAAAAAAAAGATTACTTTGTGGTTTAAATATAAAGTCCGTATATTATATTTATATTCGCAAATTTTAGAAAGTTAATTTCATTTAGAGTCATTTAAAATTATGATATTAATCTATTTATGTAGTTTACTGTATTTAATTTTGCTTTATAACTAACTGAATAGATTTTACACACAACATGGAAGTGACATTTTCGTGTCTTTGGTTGGTTTTTTAAAACTAATATTTTATGTTTTATTTATTTAATACGTAAATAATAATAACAATCGAAATTATTAATAATCATAGAATTCGTATTGCAGTAGTAAATTAAAAATAATTCAGTATTTCGTTGTTTGAAAACAATATACACTTTTTATTACCAAAATGAGAATGGCCTACTTACTTCTAAATAGTCTTACCAGTATCCTGATTCTCCTCAAAAAGCTTAGCATGTTTCTCTTTTAGTCTTCTTATATTGGCAAGCTTGCTATCTCGCTCGTCGGAGAGAATCAATCGCTTGAAGTGCAGTATCTCCAGCTGTTTGGTCAATCTTACGTGCTCAGCCCTTTGAAAAGGCGAGGGCTTTGACTGAAATAGAATATTTATGGTTAATAAGCTGATTAAAAACTAGTGAGATAAAAAAGGAAATGCAAAATAAACTGTCTTTATGAAGAGTAAATCTAGGAGAGTCCTACGACCAACAATGGACGACTAAAGATGGATGTGAAAAATTTGAATTTTATATTTTTTATGTGGGTATCTGTGACTTTTTACTTTAAGGCCAATAAGTTTTATTCAGTTCTTTATTCAATATCTATACTAATAACAAAACTGTAATAGAGTCAATCCTGTACATAAAATATTTGTTGAAAATTATGATGTAGGAATGCTTTGTTGTCGATATTTTTTTTTGACTGTATCTGTCTGTATGTCTGTCTGTTCAAGCTTCACGAAAAAACCCATTGGACATTTAAAGATGTAACTTGGTAAGTTTAAAACCCGAGAATTGTTTTAGGATAGACTTCAATCCAGGAATTGTCTTTATTCCCACAGGATAACAGGTTAAAGCTAGTATGAAACCTCTGGCCCAATTTTGACACAATTGTACATGTTTGTAGTTTAAATGATGAGAAGGATTATTGGATACTGTTCATCCAATTTTCTTCCGAAGCGACGCGAGGGCAATTTGTAGTTCTGCATAAATAGGAACTATTTATATTTGGTATTTGGTTATTTCATCTGTCATGTATACTTTTTACACTTGTGTTCAAATAAAATTAAATATTATAACAAAATGTTAGATGATTTCTGTACACGAAATATGCTTTTATTTCTATATTGTTACATTACCTAACCTCTGCAATAATTAAACCAATTCAAAGGTAATTTTCATTGATATATTACAGTTACATTAGTTGCAACTTAACTTGTATGAAACTACTACGCTTCTACTCCCTATTTCTTAATCAGTGTATTTTCACGTCAAAAGACAAAATGATATAAAAATTCAACAACACTAACATTATCTTATCATGTTAGCCAATTCACAAGTTGAGAAATAAAATGCACTGACCTTGTAAGATAGCAAATCATTCAATTTCAATGTGAGTCGCGGTCCATTCGAAATTGGTGTTTTGTCTTCTTTAATTCTTCCGTTCTTGCTTAAATCACTCTGAGACGAAGAGCGTTCCTTATGGAAACCATCATTCTCTTCTGGCGAAAAAAGATTCCTCTGAGATCTACTTCTGGACTTGTGTTTAATTTCGAAAGTATTCTCCGGCTGTGTCCAAGACTCATTCGCTAATGCAGACTTCTGGTAGATCCTCTCCTTAATCTCCTGAACAGCTTCTTGTTTTTTCTTTATCGAGTATTGAAGCAAGTGTAAATTTTGCAGCTTAGAAGCATTGTAACTAGGTCGGATTTCAGATTTGAGGAAACTCAACGCCAAATACCGATATTTAGGTACACCATCAGATTCGTTCCTCAAATCGTAACTCTCCGCAGTTTCACTTAAATCTATTTTACTGGCGGACAGTTCTTCTTGTGACTCGTTTTTGGATATATCACAGTTTTCATCACTGGTCGTGAATTCTTTTACATCTAAATTATCGGGTGAGTGTTCATATATTTGATTTGGATCAATTTTTTTCCGTTCACTACTATCATCACGTTGCCTTCCTCCTTCTCTATGATTTAATGCCATGTTCAAACTTGCAGAAGCTTTAAGGCTTGGAAAACTCTGTTTAAAACCTTTCTCTACCGGACTATGGCTTTTAGAATACTCTTTATCTGATTTCCTAGAAACTTTGCTAGGCGATATAGATCTACCTTCTTTAAAATGTCTGTAGTTTTGCAAAACGCGTGACTCTAAAGTGATTTTTGAAACGTGAGTTTTGCCAGATGAGTCAGAAGAGAGCGATCCGTGTTCTATTTCATTTTCTGGTGGTATTATGTCTAATTTAAGACTTTTGTATGAGCAAAAGTATCCACCGTGCATTTGGAATACCAATGTGTTGCTCTTAAAACAATCGGACGTGAAGTTTAAAGCAAGATTGGCCCCGATATACCTCAAACCGCTGAAATACACTCCCCAAGTCTGAATAATTGTGTCTTGGACCCTATCACATTTGTCCTCGACATCTTTACACGGTGAAGTGAGGACGTGACACCATATCCTAATAACAGCGTTCGTGGAAGACATTCGTTGAATTGTTTCTGTAATGAGCAAATTGATTTTTTTAGCAGGTTTAAAAGAAACACCAAAGAATAGATTATGTCCTAAGCCAGAAATGACAAGCAATATTTTGGGCACGTCGGCACCTAATACAAAAGTCAAACTTGTTTGATTGCATGTCTGTTACATCAAACCTTTTTTTCCTAAAATAATGAGACGCTGATACACCTTTGCCATCACTGACTTAAGCAATTTGAATTTACAATATCCAAACTAAAATTTGTTTTGCTATGACTAAATACTATGCTTTGATTGGGAGGGATATCCAAGCCTAATTTGAAGTAGTTATGAACTGCAAACTTAAGCATACTCATATTAATAGATTAGTTTTATTAATTTTCCCAAATATCATTATCAACCTATCAAAGATGCAAAGGAAAGGTTATTGAAGAATTTATTTATCATATCTAATTTATGATCATACAGAAAATGCTTAGATAGATCAGTATAGAAAACCGCGTTATTTCAATTGATATCAGATAGCATTGCCCCCAATCTACCAAATTGGCAGAACCAAAATTGTTGTCATTGAGATTTTTATATCTACGGATTGTTGTAATATCTACTGATTATGCCTCAGTTGTACATTTAGTGCACCTTTCACCAGTTACTCATCTCGCTCCAGTTTTAATTTTATCGATGTAATATGACGTCACGCGGAATTACGCAAACAATTCGTCACACCAATCGATCTGTTATTTTATCGACTTTTGTATATGATGACATGTCGGCTGCGATGCGTTAAAAACATGCGTCAATGAAACCAGAGAACTATTACAGATTTGTCGAGGAAATTAATCGGAAATTACAACAGATTAAGGTAAAAAGGAATAAGGCACAATGAGAGTTCTTTAAATCGAAATGGAACAAATTTCAACAAAAGACTTGATACGCTTTGAAGGTCGTTTGTAAAGGATTAATGAATTAATTAACCGACTGGAAGGACTGGACATTTATAATACAGTAACTAGATCAGGCGACGAAGCGGGCGCAGTCGGTGAGAGGATGGCAGATCGCAAAAAATTCATGAGCGCTTCGAGATTAGCCGGATTGCATTTCTTTGTAGCCAGATATTTAAGTCAGATTATAATTTTTTGGTTGCCGGTCGTGGGTTCTATTTTTGTTATCCGTGATTCTGGTTGTTTGGCGATGTATCGCTTCCCTTGTTTCTTTCTCTTCTCCGTGCCTGCGGACCCATTACTTCCTTCCTAGCAAGCAATGTGTCACTGTCACCTCAATCTGGTTTTGTTAATGTCCATGGCAGGCGGTGTTCATTTACCATTTTAATGCCCTAATCCGAAGTAAGCTGGAGTCAAGTGCGTGCGTCTGGCATCCGTACGAAAGTACGTCCACGCTTTTGTTAAAAAATGTCCAAAAGGCCTTCTTAAGGTACCTCTAAAAGTGCACGTTCAGTTACTACCCATATTTGCATCCGACCAAGTTTCTTTTAGAATACCTCGGATATAACTCAGTCGTCAGCAGACCAGTTACTGATGATGTGCAAAATTCTCTAAGGTTTGGTAGAAGATCCATGCTCTAAATGTTGCTCTGTATGTAGACCCTTTTTTTGACTTGTTTGCAGATGAATGGAATGTGATTATATCGGAGTGTCTGCAGTATTGTGAAACGAATGCATGATGTATGTGTGTTTCAATAACTTGAATATTAATTTTGGCATAAACGAACTTTGTATTTTTCTTTTATCTCTCAGTTATTATTGGTACATTTTATTATTCAATTTTAAGAATTTTTTGATTAATTCATTATTTTATATTTTACCGATTGTTATTATTTTTTACTTTTATTAATATTATGTCTTATGTTATGAATATTTATGTGATTAATATTTTAATGTTAATTAATGTAATTAGGCAATCCGTTTTGATTAACTATAAATAAATAAATCAAGTGACCAGACTGTTCGGTTGCCTGGATCGAGAATCCTAATGCGTGGGTATGAGTGTGTAAGCATTAATAGCGTTTATTATTAGCTTAACACTTTGACCTCTGTCATAAGCAGTGACACATTGGTACTCAGTTTGTCTCAGTGGTCAGACATTACCAAGATTATCACAACTTTGTGACAAATAAAGTGAGCGAACCTTTTGTGACCTATATTCGAGCAGACATACCAACACATTTTATCAGACCCAGTGACTCACATCGCTAATAGTATTAATTATCACAGACCTAGTTGATAGTTCGCCTACATATTAAACAGACAATTTCAACTGCCTCTTGCGAAACAGTTACAGTTTTTTTAAAGTTATTAGTCTACACATAAAATTTAGAAAAAATGTACTTATATTCGGTGCAAACTTGTCCAGTTTGTATGGTAAATATTCTAGATCGAATTTGCACCGAGTATAGAAAAGGTAGCGTTCTAGTTGCTTGGTACCATCAGTAGCGCCACAAACTCATTTTTGGCTGTAAAGGAGTTCAGCATTGTTTTTATTGCTGCTTAATACAGGTAGGTTCGAGTAGGACGCATACGGAGATGTACCTATATTTATTACAATAAATAATTATATAGTGAACTATAAAAAACTAATACGTTTATAGAATTAGGCATTAGAATAAGAAACACATTTCACAGACAACACATACTTAAATTTTAGTACTATCAAAACTCCTGTGTCATATTGGTATGGTCATGGACATATTCTAGTCATGGACGAATGACTAGAAATAATTTTGCTTTAACTATAACACATTAGGTTAAGTGATTAAGGGTTAAAAGCGCTTGCTAAGGAGCAATTTAATTTCCCATTAACGACGCCAAGTGCGGCAGTAAAATTACATATTACATTTAAGGTTATATAGGATACGAATTAATAATAGCTCTTTTAATTACATCGGGAAGAAAATGAGTGAATTGCAGTAAAATCTCTCGAGTGCCGCAGAAAGGGGCATATTTACCTGAATCAATTTCTTTCCATTTCGGATGAGGCGAGCATATCTTTTCGCTAGTATAGAAAGGCGCTGACATCGTAGTGTGGTGCAGAGTGAGGTAATAACTGCATTGTCGATTACACCACTCCGGCGGCCGGATGTTGTAGCCTACGATCTGGAAATACAAGGTTTCACAATTGATATACACTTACAATCTTTAAGATTTCGGATTTTTTTTTAATATGATAGACTGAATAAAAAACGGACGGGTCTTTACATGGCAACCAAATGACATTACCAAACACTAGCAGATTGTCAATACAAATATAGTCCCAAAGAGCTATACCTTTTCCTAAGGAACTCATATTATAGGAATACAGATTAGAAAAGGAAATAAATTTTTCAAACTTGCAAATAGGTGGAAAAAATTGATGTGATATAGAGGTTATTCTGAGACTCTCTCTCAGAATACAGAGGTTTTTCACGAGGAATTTATGTGGATGAGATCCCATTCTCAGCAATTAGTGTGACAGCGCAATGGTAAAGTAGGCACCACATGGAATAATTATGCGTGCAATTTATAATTATCTCATTTCTGCAGTTCTGCATAGTCATTGCAGGAAGAAGTTCAGGCCACCACAGTGGCCAAGTGCAAGGTGAATAAATAAACATCTTTGAACAACTCACACATTGCCATCTAACCCCAAACTAAGGGCTAGCTTGTGCTATGGTGATCAGACGACTGATAAAAATACATATAATATATATTTTAAATAAATACATACTTATATAGATATTTACACCCAGACACAGAACAAACATTTCTGCAAATCACAGAAAAGTTTGACCTGGGTGGGAATAGAACCCACAATCTTCGGTGTAGCAGTGAGATTCACTAACCTCTAGACCAACTGGCCTGTTGAGTAGGTTTCGGTACAAGTTTTCTTTTATCAAAATCCTTTTAAGCACATATATTAAAAAAATATAATTAAAAAAATTACAAGGTTCATGAAGGATTTCATATCATGCACTCCTAATTGCAAGACAAATTTACTAACTACTATGCTATCACTGCTTTACATACTAAGTAAATGTAACAATAATTCTATCCTATAATAATTCCTATTCCTATAATTTCTATAATAATCCTATTCTATAATAAAAATTCCTATTTGAAATTTTTAAAAAACGTATTTACCATATTTGTAAGTAATGCTGATAAATATACCTGAGTATTTTATTCATTACATAATACAATGTAGTCATTAGGAGAAATATTCAATGCATTTATTTATGTACATTGTTTGCAGAATACCTTGTCTTGCATCGAATGAATAAGCAATTCTTATCTAACCTTGACACTGCTCATTATTACATGATAGCCAAGTAAAAAATAAACAAAGTATTTTTATAATCTGGTCTTTTAAAAGTCATTTAAAACCGATAAAACAATAAGTTCCATTAAAATAATCTAGCTAATGCATGTTTGCAAATTTTCGTTATGAGCCACGCAATCAACCAAGAACAACTCATTGTGTTCCAGATAGTTCTTCCTTCTCAGTAGTCAAAGCATTGATCTTGCTTGTAATTGGTGATAACATGAAGCACCCAATATCATGTGCCTCATCTATTTGGCTACCTCTTATTTCAACATAAACAAGGGAGGGAAAAAGCATAACTCAGAGTTAAAACTATCATTATTGCAACCCATATGTGGGTTTTTAAAAGGGTACTGGAAGTTTTTTCCCTTCCGGCCTACATTAGAGTACATAGTCCTTAGTTTGTATTATCTATAATGCCAATGACAGACAGGTATTCTCTATCGAGACTTTAGGCTTTATCAAAATATTTCTTTAAATATTCTTTTAGTTTGTTAATAAATTTATAACTTATATAGGGGCATTGTATTGTAAAATTTTGACATTAGTTACGTGAGCTTTCAGCTCCTACGACGAAATAAACAAATTTAATTTCATTTCATAACTGCCATAGTACTGGGCTCGGGTCAGTTCTCACAATGTGAGGTGACATAGTCCACCATGTTGGCCTAAGTGTGTATTTATCGACTCCACACACCTTTCAGAACTTTAGGTGAATACTGAGGAAAGCAGGTATTCTCACACTGTTTTCCTTCACCATAGCAAGTGATAACCAACTTTTAATATGCTCATAACTTAGAAAATTAGAGGAGTACACCAAAGAATTAGAACACAGTAGGTCTCTGAGAGACCACTGTTCAAAATGTGGCGACATCGCACAATACGTCATATAATGACATCACAGCGAAACCAGAATCACGCTATTGGAGTTTTCTGTATCGTTAGCATATACACCAGTTCCAACTAACAACTGTCAGAGTTTGGCCTCAAACCAGGCATCACACCTTGCCTGGCGGGAGTTTTCCGGCGGGGATTAATATTATATTTAACATTAATATTAAACTGAACAAGGTTGTCTCTACGAGGTGCATTGATCTGTCTAGACATATTGCTAATTTTAGGCTTAGCATGAAAATATCCTAATTCATTATTTATATTGTGCCCATTACAGTATGTAACAGCTCACTTTGTCATAACAGCAATAATATCATGGGTGGAATATGTTGATGATCAGTGTCACTTAAAGAAACACTTTAATTCTAAATCTTAATATTCTACATCACAGGGTTACTAAAATATAAAGATGGGCAAAAAAACAGAGTTATTAGTATAGAATTTTAAATAAAAGATGTATTATGTTTATTGATATTTCAAAATATTCACATGGAATTGTAGGTAATTTATAGAAGTTGCTAAGCAAAATGCAAGAAGCAACATATAACTTATTTGAAAATAAAATAAGCATTTTGAACATCTTAAGTCATTTAACCCTGCATGTCTAGATGGTACTGGTTTGTAGAAGTATTCATGACTGAAATAATAAGTCTTTAATTCTTAGAGGGAATTCTCTGTTTGCAAAATATATAAGGCTTATCTATAATTCCGAAACATTTTCCGTAATGTATTACCTTATAACTACAGGCACAGTATAGTTAGGAAATAATAATATTGTGTTTATGCTTTTATCTAATTGTATTTCTATAAAACAAAGCTAACATCGCGAATGGGCGAGACAATTATACTCTTTGTAGGCCAAGAATTTGGAGACACAAAGCAATACTATTCTTCATACTAGTTAATTATGTTTAGAGGCGAGTTATGTACAATTTATTAGATTACAAAACAATGCATCATCTTCTAATAAGAGATTAAAACGTCACAACAGCGTGTAGGCGTTTGTTGATAAACCATTGTCCGAACAATTTTACGGCTTACCACTTATATCGACGTAAAGGTACAATTTAGTCACACTAAAATCATTAAATTTACCTGAATAAGACTTCGAAGTCGAAGTTGTTGAGTTGTAAGTGGGGTCCATTCCCTACATCTTGGTCTTCCAAACATTTTAAATTTCACTTACAATTTTTTTCACATCAAATTACCACATAATACTCGTAAACATAATACATAAATAAAATTAATTCTATAATCAAAGTTTTATGCCCCAAAAATATTTATAGTACAAAACCGTAATAAATTATTTCGTAAAGAAAATAAATAAAAAGGCATTGTTCAATGCACTTCACTTCATTGCTCAGTCAACAAACGTCAACGTCACGTTATGTCATTATAAATGACTTTTCCTCATTTCCATAGACTCTTTAAGCTTGTTACAGATGAATAAGGATATTTAGTCATATTCACTATCACCATAGAGCATAGTACTATATGGACTATCACAGGCACCGCCGATCTTAGTGCATTCAATATTTTTGTAGAGTTACTACACTAGACAATATAACACTCTCTTATAATAAAATAATACTTTGCTAAACGGGTGTTTACCCAAAGCCATGACCTTAAATAAAAATAGAATAATCAAGCTATAGTTGTTATGCCTTAGATCTAAAAAAATATCTCGCTTAATCGTGGTTTCCACTTCTGGGTACTTACCCAGAAGCTGTTAGTATCTTCTTACGAACACAAGAATAACAAATTTAATACAGACAACCTTGCCTTACACTTACGAGTATCTACTAGCTTAACTAAATAGGTACATAAAAAGAAAGTAGGACTTCTTAAAACATATTTATTCATTAAATTAAAATCAGTATTTCTATGGTTGTAGTCGGTATTGTTGATAACTGCCTGCTTAATCAGTTCTATAATCTTAAAACACTAACGGAATAAATTCATGTATAGTTTAATAAAACCTAACTGCTAAAGTTAAATGGTAATTATTTTTGCGCTCATAAAATCTTTGGTTTTATTTACGACGTTGGCCTAAGCTATTACATAGTCGAAGGATTTTCTACAAACCTAATCAGTTGCATTTCCAATATACAGTAGCTACTTAAAATGCAAATGAAATTGATATTAAGTATTTGCACGATATACCAAATTATATGTCGCATCGTGAGTATAGCATAATGCTAAAATTCAGAATTAACGTTAAGTACAACTATTTAAGATTCTTGATCTTAATTGTTAGTGGACTTTGTGTTCAATTTTGGGTCAGGACTTATGTTTATGAGACAAATGATTGATTGTTCTTGGGTCAGTGTATTTCCGGTAATCCATGCCGGGCACGGCACAGGGAATCCAAATGTCGGAGTTTCTGTATGACTTCAACGCATTGATAGTCGATTACTAAGCACGGGTCTGTCCTCATACTGAGGAGGCCTAGTGTATACTCCGCCACGCTGTTCCACGCACTGCGATGAGCGGAAGCGTTCCTTAAAATATTGTCACTAGCAATCACCCACCTTCCTCCGTGTGTATGGTCTTATTAATTGTTAGGTAATTTTTTAGGCAGCTGATAGCTCTAATGATTCAAGAAGTAACGAAGATAATTATGCACTTCGTGTATCATCAGTTCCTCCAGAAAATAGCTCGAAGAATAACCCGAAGGGCAAATTACCCAGTCGCGTATGAGCCTTAATTCCTTAAAACCAATACAATGTACTATAATAGGTACTTGATTTTTTTGTAAAATTTCGGTACTTACGAATGAGCACAATCAAGTAAATGATCGAAATATTAGCATACAAATTAATAGATATGTATGTCGGGAGTACCGTAATCTAAATTGAATACATTATGTATGATCAAGAATTGATCGAAGAATTCATTGCTTAAAAACCCAATTATTAATTATATGATGCAGCGAAGGGAACTATTCGCCAAATTTTTCACTTAAGCCTTTATGGGCTTTTTTTAAATTTATTTATCAAAAGTTGTACAATAGTATTTTTCTATACTTTCTGTCAAACTCTTGGCCAGTTTGTCGGCAGAGGCTGTTCAGAGTGCATGAAAAGAACATTGTATAAAAATATAATTCACTTTGACCGGCCAGTAACCACTTGGATTGTTAACCAATAACCCAATACGCATTGGAGCATTACGGAGTATGCACAGTCTATTTTAATCTTTAGAAAAGACCCGTGCCTAGTATTGGGCCACTAATAGGTTAACACTTCTTTACGTAAAATCCTCTTGGAGGCCTGCCATCTAGAAGGGATGGACGATGCTGGATTCCTACGGGCTAAAACAATCACGGGTGTTCTTCTCAACGCTGTGGTCGAGATCAGGGTTAACACCAAACCCAAAACACCTAGCATACTGTGGGCAAATCCTCATGAATAAAATGGAGAGGTTACGCCGGACTCTACTTAGCATACAACACAACTCACTTAATTTCGTTGCAAGTTATTATAATCCAAATTACAGACTGATGTGGGTAATCAGACTGTTATTCGTTGATTTACATGATTTTCAGAGGTTAGCTTTAACTGATGAAGCAGAAAGTACTGAAGACAATGATGAAGGACCCAAAAAAGAAAAAAGTCCCAGGGTTAAGAAAGAGGTAAGTATCGATGGGTTTTTAAACTCTCATGTTACCTTGGTTCATATTTATAACAAACACAACATGATTTAACTTTGGCGCTACCTCATAATCAGTTTGGTTGGATAGCCCGTTAAAAGAACTAAGGGTAAATGAATATTGTGTGTGTTTAAGACAAAATTTATCATCATGATCCTAGGCTCATGACTGTAATTGTTTTTATTCAGGACAATCAATACCAATTTGAACAGAAACCGGAAGTAATGTCTAATCTATTTGGGGCCAATCAACATTACAGTTATCCTAAAACGTACTTAGATTTTGGCCGCAGATTCGTGCTTCAGTATCCATATAAGGAAGTATTGGTAAATAGTGTTATATTTTGCTATTAAAATAAGTAGGCGGGTACTTCAAAACTGGGTTCAAATGCTGCGGCGCGCACGTCTCACTATCAATCTTATGGGAGTTTTACAAATTAATTATCGCTTGCATAACGTTCTCGAATAGCCAGCGTGGTGGCCTTTGTCCTGTACTCCTCACACCGTCAGAGAAGACTCGAGCCTAATAGTGGGACAGTTATGGGTTGCAATTCAATGTACAAATTAGTTCAGCTTGTGGTCTCTCTACTAGCTAGCTGTGGATAAAGAAAATTGGTTCTAACTGTCGTATTTTCGAGTAGTTGTATGTTAGTTAAGATACGAAAATATTGTTTACTGTAGAAACTTGACAATTTTTTTTTATTTGGCCGAGGTACCTATATATCTTTTTATGTTATCAGGACGTAAAGGACGACAAAAATACAGGAGACTATGAATTAATACCAATTAAGGTAATTGTCTTTCGGTTTTAATAACAAGTGGGCATTTAACAATTTTTTGTATTTTTTGGGGAAATTGATGACTTTAGAATTGTTTTTATTCTTATTGTAGGCTCCACCGGAAGTAGTACTGGCCGTTGCAGAAAGAGGCGCTTTTCTTGAAGCCATGTCTCCACGAAAACCGTTTGAAGAAACACTTAATAAGGAAAGTCTCAGATCAGGGGTAAGACTTTTGTACTTTAGTAAGGTACTTAATTTACTTACCTTACTAACTACTACTGTAACTAGGCAGATGAGGCAGCGGTAGTTTAGTGGTTTGAATTTTGGAAACTCGAACCTACCGGACACGAAATCATATCCTACACGCCTCTTTGACCTTTAAAGATATGTAATCATACTAGAAATTAATTGTTACTTCCTTCGGTAAAGAAAAACATCGTGAAGAAAACTGCATTCCTGATATTTCATCACAAAACTCTGAAAGAAAACCGTTAAGTCTACATGCATCTAGCTACCTGACCCCAGCACTGGGACTTTTATAGGATGCAATGACGATGAACTGATGTTACTCCTATAAAATTCTTATAGAATTACTGGAATGGCGTATGGCGAGAGGAGGTAGATCCAAAAATATTACGGACCCAGGAAAAGAAAGCTGACGTAAGTGCCTAAGTACTTTAATTTGACAAAAGGATTCCTTTGATGTACCTACAAAGTAGTGATAACCATGTGATTTGTACGGTGGTGTCTTGAAGGGGAGGTCTTGGATTCAAATCCTGTGCACACTTCTAAATTTTAAAAAGTTATGTAAATGTCAATTAGTAGATAATTATCACTGCTTCAGTAAAGGAAAACATCGACAAGGCACTTGCACTCTTGACAGTTGCCTCTGAAATTCTCGAAGGTGTGTGAAGTCTACTAATAAGCACTTGGATAGGGTGCTAGATTATAGCCTTTACCTCATGACGTGAAGATCTGAGATCCCATCTGCGGGACAGTTATATTTCAACGTCCAACAACTAATTCCATATTATCATCCGTTAATGAGTTAAAAATAATACTTAATATCGGATAGGCAAGCTCAGCAAATTAATTATGCCGGCTACTACGAACTCTACTTTTAACGTTGCCTGACACTTGGCCCGCTTTTTTATTTTTAAAATAAACAATTGTATGCTTAAAATGTTTTCAACTTTTATTGAATTGTTTACTTGGATTTTTGTACAACGATGGAATTAATATATAAATATTTTTTTATTGATTTCCGCTCTTCCGAATATGGGTAACACATCTCTAATGACTAATTTCGTAGTAAGTGGGTGGTTTTTGCTGTCTAAAATCATTAAATTTATTCCAGCAACCTAAACCTGTGATAGCCAAGGTGATGCCAGGGTCAAATCTTCATAAACTAATATCAGAGCTGCAGCAGATCTCACCGAGACTCGTCTACGTTATGAATACGAAAAAAAATGTTTAAAAGTTAATAAATTTATAATTAAAGGTTTTTTGATATATTACTACATATTTTATTTTTTCCTAATTAACTTATCGATATTTCGGAACAAAAAGATGTGGCTGCGTGAGAGAGTGTATTATAGTTTTATATATTTCCCCTAAATGTTTTAAACTAATATCGTCGCGGATTAACATTTTAAATGCAAACGGATACTCACGATCCGTTCCTGATCACGACAAGATTGAGCCGATGACCTATGCAATTGAGTCGAAATATCGGTATAACAATAGACAGATCATGAGTACCCATTTGCATTTTAAATGGTCCCGTACTTAGTTATGAGTTTCCGCCTGTGTGGCAGGTACTTTGCTAAAAGATGTCCAGAATATGATCTTCCTCTGTGCCAAATTTAACTCAGATCCGTTTAGTACTTTTATCACATCCAGACCCATCCATCCTCACAAATTTTGAATTTATAGGACTTTCAAAAATATTAGGCTACACTTCGCATGACGGGAAATCACCCTTTGCTAAACTGGTGACCCCGACACCATTGCGTACCTATTGAAACTTTGTTTTTAGAAATAAATTAAATAGTTGATGAATAAGATATTATTTATTTCAATTTTTATTAGTGTTCAGTAAAACACAGAGTATTGCATAAATTAAAATCACTCTCATTTAGTAACACCATCATTATACGGATCTTTTATTACATTGATCACCAAATTATTAGTAGGTTCATTATATTGGGCGTTTTCCTTATCTTGCTTCTTTTTAAGTTTTGCAAAAAGACTGAGAATTTTCTCTTTTACTTTATGATTAGCCGGCGATTCACAGTAATCGATCATTTCTCTCATTTGATCTTTAATAGTGTACTGGCTTTGGATTCTCTTCATTTCGCTGTAGAAATAATTAGTAGAGCTGTATCTTTCTCTCATAAATTGAATTAATTCTTCCATTTTCTTCCTATGTTGATATCTAAGAAGCTTGCCCGTTTTAGAGGTTTCAATTCTGTCTTTGCCAAAATCCATAGCACTGGGACTTTTCTGTGCTGATCGTAATACTTTTTCCCAAATTTCTTCTAAATTCGTATTATGATTCAGATGTTCGTCACTGTTTTCATCAGATTTCAAATAAATTTTTACTGGATAAAATTGAAATGATTTTAAATTTCTATCATTTCTAAGGCTGTTCAGTAATTCATTAACTTCACCATTGTTATATCTTATACCACAGTATCCATTAGTAATGAGAAGTATCTGTAATACAATTATAAAGTAGGTAAATTTACTTCAATCTCTTTTTAAGATAAGCAGGCAAACGAGGAGACGAGTCACCTGATGATAAGTGACAGAGTTGTTACTAAAGTGTTGACCAGGAAAGAAGCAATAGACTCGTAAACGAGGGAAGAGGAAGAAAACAAGGGAAGCGATATATTGCTAAAGCAACTGGGATCAACAACGATAGCAACTGACCCCAGATACACCAAAAACACACCACTTTTCGGCAGGAAACGGAAGAAGAATGGGGAGGAGGATGGACGAAGGGGGAGGAGAAAAAGAAGAGAAACGGCTCTCCAGTCTCCAGCTGAAACACGTAAGAATTGTTTGGCGATTGACTTAAGCAAGAGCCAGACATAATACTCACGCGTATTTTGTTAATATTGAGGAAGGAATCTAGGGATCGTTAGAAGAGTTGAATGTTGATGACCAATTCAAGGGTCGAAGTTTCTATGCGACCCAAAGGTTTCCGATATGTTTAACCTTTGCCATCCAATCAACTATAAATTGCGCTTTAATGGACGAAAGCGCTCAAAATTTTTTGTCACTAGCGGTTCGTCTATTAATCATTCTCCTACCGACTGTATTCTTTGTTACTTAACGCGTCCATCATATATAATCACACGAACCACTAGGCAATAAGCGCCATGGTAGTTACGCCAGCGTCATTTATATGCCCACATGAGAAATATGTATATTTGATATACAATGTCCTAGATGAAACCCAGCTTGATATGAATTCGTACAATTTATTTTTTAATTTAATATGTAACCAAAACTTACATGAAACAGAAATGTAAATAAATAAGAGTTAATTTTTTCTGTAAAATCCATGACAACCAGAACTACAATTCATTCGGTAAAGATTTATAGTTGGTTACGCATGACATTCAAATAAGAAATAAAGATGATTGAAGTATATACTGTTTGATAAGAGAATGTAAATTACGTATGGGTAAGTCTTTAATGGTATGTATGGTATGTCTTTAAGCAGTAAGAAATTTTTCAGTTTGATTGTTTAATAGAAAGGCGTGAGTTATGATCCAGCATTTTTCAAAAACTTGTACATATATTTGGAAATTGTAGCTGCTTCTACTTCAGTTAAGTGTCTACCGTATTGACATGTTTATAATTTCCAAACATATTTGAGTAAAAAATGCATTAAATTTAAACCAATTTAAGTAAAATATGTGAGAATCGCGCACAACAGTCCAAATGATTTGAACGCTGGTCGCTCAAACAGAGGTACTGGGTTAAATATCCTGAGAGTTGCCTATACAGTTCTAGAGCCAGGATAGTCGACTATGCCCAATCACAAGCTGGTAAAGTGCAGATTGGTAGACTTCACACACTTTCCAAGAATTTATAATGATAACAGGATATCTCTCACATGTCAGGTTTCCTCACAATGTTTTTCGTCGCCGCAGCAAGTGATATTCACCTTTTGATACTCACATAACTCGGCTATCAAAGACCAACATTCACACGTTTTTTTCACTTTCCTGTTTTTACGGCTTTCCTATAAAATCAAGTAAAGTGTACTAATCAGTGTTTGTAATGAAATGAAATGAAAATTGTTTATTTCGCCATAGGAGCCAAAAGCTCACTTA